>JADAQX010000367.1:0-47483 GCA_015476325.1 Cardiosporidium cionae
AATAATATATATATATCGCTAGTAGTCAATGGTAAAAGGAGAGAAAACTATATTAATAATTGAGTCGTGCACTTTGAGTCTTCCTTGCTTTCCCCGTCCACTATTTGTATATTGCTGACGCTAGGCGCCGGCGCATATCAAATTTCATAGGTACAGTTGTTTGCATCCGGGGAGATTGATTGTGGTAATAAAATAATGCGAAATATATGTTTTATCGCTTGTATTTGATTGTTCCAAATATGTAGATTTAAGTAAAAAATTGTTGCTTTCTTCATATCAAAACTTTACAAAGTAAAGAATTAAAATTACGTAACGTTATAGCAGTTTCCATATTTATTATAGCTGCAGGAAAACATTATGTAGACGGTGTTTCCTTTTCATTTTTTTCAGATGGGGTATTGGTTTTTTTCCTTGCAACTTTCAATCCCGACGCAGAATTTGGAATTCTGTGGAATAAAAAAAATGAAGTCGTAAGTCAAATGAAATAAATACTACAGGCAGGATTGTTACACTTATGAATTTCTTCACTACTTATCTCATGAGAAGGATAGTCTGGACTTCTCTGTACTATTTTCTTGTAACTTCGGTTGGTTGTATAAAAAACAGCGATTTGGTGCAAGAATAGATGTTTGGTATAATCTTTTTGTCTTACACACCCGCATAAATTATCCTCGTCCATAACTGAAGTTGAAAGTGCAATCTATGCTCAACTGAACGTTTGGCAACCTAAATGTGGGCTCGAAACTTCGATTGCGCGAACGCAGTTTGTCATTACCAAGGAAAAGTTTCTACTCTAAAGCAAGACGCTTCCTCAACTTAATTCTTGAAAAAGTTAACCCAAACGAAGGTACATTAGTGTAATACAAGTACGCTGTTCTTTTTGTAAAACATGTTGGAATGGAATAGGCATCAAAAATTTTCTTTCCTCACTTTTGCGTAGATCTTTCATTTTAGTCATTTTCTATACTATTACATAAACTCAATTCGTCGAAAAACACTTTCTACTTCTTCTCTCCTTGCCATTTTCTCATTTATTAACGTTTGACTTCGCCACGTAACTTTGGCTATGTTCCGCCGCTTCATCTCTTTTAGTCAGTCATATATCAGATGCAACCGCATAAATAGGTGCTTTTCTCCTCTTTTTGTTTGGTTTTTCTTATCCTATTGAATGCGTTATTCATGCTAGTGCTTGTCCATGAAATGGCTCTGACGGTTTTGTTTTGTATAATTCCTACCATATGATGCTGCTCTTTCTTTTTAAATAGTGAACGGTGAGCGCATTTTGCCAGGTTAGCTGCACTCTCCAATAGTAAAAGAAACCATTTCTCTGTGTGTTACCCTTTCTAGACAAGTGAAATTTGGTTTTGTCTTCTGATTCTTTAACGTGTTAAATCTGAAAGAAATGATCAATAGCCGCGGTTTAAAATGAGGGAACGAGAAAGTTGACTGAAGGTGCGGTCAGTGCTTGAAGAGACAACTTTTTGTGTTATTGTCATTTCTTATATATTGCACCTATTGACACATGACATAACTGTCCTTGGACCTTCTTTCTATTTTTATCTAAACTTCGTCTTTTGTGGACATTCACGATTTTTTCTTTCAAATATAATGGTGGATTTCTACTTGCTGCCTCCGCAAGCATTTTGTCCCTTTTGGTATCCTATCTTTTTATCTGCTGAATATACAGGTTCCCCTGCTGATTGTCTCTTTTTACATGGATACATTATTCCGTTGAAATAAAACTCAACCATTTGTCATTTTTTGGTGAATGTAATATGGGAGCTTCTCCTTCTTCAACGCAGTCTCAGGGATCAGAGAACGCGGAAGACGCAACAAACTCTCATCAAGTACCACCATCAGCAAGAAGGCAATCTTCGCGAACCACCCAGTATACCTCGTCTATTCGGGTATTTTTTAAGAGCTGAGTTAGCTGGGAAGAGGGAGAAGAAACACATTTTAATTACATTGAAATGGGCTGCTTTTCTGTTGTGACTTTACTCTTGAGGTCATTTCTCTAGAATTAATAGCAACTTCTCTGAGACTGATTATGTTGATTTTTTGCAGTTTTCTCTCATCTATTCTTTGTTTTTTTCTTTTTCTTATGAAGCATAACATTTCCCTGTTTTCTTCTCCATGTCTATTATGATCAAAATTTATCTGAAATGAAAGTCTATGGACTAAGAGTCGTTTCTAAGGTTATTTTCTGGAGCAAAGTTTTAATGAAAATTTGAAGTTTTTCTCTCAAATAAATTAAAATGCTTCTGATGGTTTTTTCCCAGGAACAACCGTTGCCACAGATGTCTTTTTCACAGAGGAATAATTCTACGAATGAAGAGGATACCATTCCTCGAGAAGCTGATGGTAAGAATTTATCACATCTTTGCTTATCATGGCCAATATTGGTGGACATTTTTTAGTTTAAAAAATGGATACCAAAGAGGCCATCAGGGAGATGATACATGCAGCCAATATATAAAGGAAACAGCAGAGAATGAAAGTGGGACAACACATTTCCATATATTACCCTTTTTCTCTGCTTTATTTACAATTTATTTTTGGATTTTGTTTGTTTTAGGTTGGCAGATGGTGGAATTTGGTCAACGTAGTATTGACCCAAGCAATGCAATGGGAGATGTACAACTTTTTTCAACCAGGAAACCGCGGTGAGAATAGTGTTTATTTTAAATAGGGTTTTCATTTTTGTAAGGATTCATGGTTTGACACCTGTGTTGATTTTTCTTTTTTTTTGAATATTTATTTTTGTTAAATTTATTCTTCATGTTTCTGCTTCTTTCCTCGGGCATTTAATCATTTAGACTTTTTACTTTTTTTTTATATCCATCCTTCTTTTATCCTAAACTAAACCTTTTAATCTCCTTTTTTATCAAATATCTTAACTTTAATCTCCTTTTCTTTTACGCATCGTCCTTATCCCCCCCTTTTCATCACCTCTGTTCATTCTTTCTCTTAATCGCCTCTCTCCCCTATCATTTCCCTGTGTCTCCTCCCCCTTTAATCGTTTCCCATTCTATATTTTTGATGTGTCTCTCTATAGAGATTTGGCTGCGGGTTTATCTTCTGGATTAAAATCCATAGCCAAAGGAACTTTCATTGGAGCTGCTTCTTTAGTTATTTTGCCACTTTCTGGAGCTCGACAAGAAGGTTTTACAGGATTTCTTAAAGGAACAGCTGCAGGTATAGCCACTGCAGCAGCATTACCTTTGGCAGGAGTTGCTGTGGCTGGCTATCAAATATCTCGTGGCGTAATAAATACACCTGAAGCTGTATATGAGAAGAATAGTGGGAAAAAATGGAATTCTAAGAAACGTGTATGTTGTTTTATTAAGAAAACAAAATTACAAATCTAGACACTCTTGTAGAGAATGTACAAACATGTTTTGGGAGTTATATATATTAAAGAGGGAGATGCCTTTCTTTTTAAAAAATATAATTTTTTTTCATTTTGAAAGTGTTTATATATGTGTGTGTGTGTTATTTTGTTTACAATGTCGAAGATTAGTTAACATAGATGTGTGAATGAAATTCTGAATTTGTATTTTTTTCGTTTTAATAAAAACATTTTTATGTGTATATCCTTTGTAGGAATGGATTGATGGCTCCTATTTTCTTGACAAAGAAATAGAAGAAGTTTTGAATGCTTCTCCAGCTGAAAATCCTACTACTACTACTACTACGGATAGACCGTCCAACGATGCAGAATCTCCAGCAGAGAGTACAACTCGTATTTCAAGAACTGTTGTTGAAACCGAGTACTATGATTTACTAGAAATTCCAACGAATGCGACTAGTGATGAAATTCGGTGAGTAAGACTCATGGGAAGTAAGAAGTGTGGGGGGAGAAAATTGCGATGAAAAAGAGAAGGAATTGGATAGGTTTAAACAGGATGGAAAGGGGAGATTGGAAAGAAAAGAGGGGTGGGGGGGTAGAAATAAAAGGAATAAGAATTATCCTGCTTGACTAAATCTTCAACGAACATGGTTAGAGATAATCAAGGTTATATAATGGAAGATTGTACGCACTTAAATGGGATAGTTTTACAATGTAAAAAAGTGAAAATGACAACAGATTCCCCCACAGTGGGTGTAGAAATGAAGAGGAAAATATAGCCTTCTTATCCTATATCAATTTCTCTTTTTTTTCAACTGTTTTTTATTTTTGGTTGCTTCTATATTACATATAATTTTCAATTTTTTTTGTTATATAAACTTGTTTCCATGATACATACAGACGACAATATTATAAACTTGCTAGACGTTGTCATCCTGATAAAAATCCAAATGATCCTGATGCAAAGTCAAAATTTCAGGCACTGGGTAGGATGAAATGTAGAGAGAATGCTATAAAATTGGGTTTAATAGTAAATAAAAAAAATGAATTTGAAAACTTGCAAGCGTCTAAAGGCTTATCAACACGAATATGGAGAAAGGAGAAGAATGGTTGAAGAATAAACGGAGTATAGAAGTGAGAGAGACTATTTTGAGGAAGAGAGATTAAAAGGGAGAATTAAGCAAAGAGGCAAAAACAAAAAAAAGGCGAAAAAAATATGCAAAGAGGAAAGAAACTAAAAGGGAGAAGTAAGCAAAGAGGAGAGAATTAAAAAAAAAGGGGAAAAAATTTGCAAAGAGGAGACTGTTTAGGGTAATAAAATTAGAGTCAGAGAAACTTATTCACGAGGAGAATAAAAAGTAAGAGAAAGTAGCCGAAAAAAAAGAGGCGAGAGTTTGTGGACACATGTCTTTGAGATAACCTGGCATGTGTAAACCCCGTAGTATTCCTTTTTGTTGTATTTTTCTTCTTCATATTTTTGCAGAGGTAGAGAATTACATGCATCAGAACTGTTGTACGTTTTTGGTTTCATAGTGTGTTTTGAAGAGGTAGTGCTACAAATTGCACCTTATAAATTTTCAGGATGTATCTTCTTTTCCTTTTATCTTCAGGTTCTGCCTATCAAGTTTTGATTGATGAAAAATATAGAGAACAATATGATAAGTATGGCAAGAGTGGAACAAAGGATGTCCCTCTATTAGACTGTGCAATGTTTTTTACAATGCTCTTTGGATCAGAAAAATTGGAACCTTTTATTGGAAAACTTAAAATGGCGCAATATTTAGATGTAATGGATGAATTTACGACGGTAGGCAAACATGTATACTCATAGTTTCTTAAGTGTGTTTGCTGCAGAGTAAAACAAATAGGGAGATGCTAGGGGAGGTGTACGTACAGGGGAGGGTGTGGGGAGAAGAGGATTTTTCCAAAATTTTTTTAATAAAATTTTTATATAAGAATTCATATATAAACTTTTGCATGGTTTAATTGGAATTTATAGAGACTATTGCGAAAAAAAAAAGAATTAAAAACCTTTTCTTTATACTTTTTTTAATCATTCCCAATTTCTACATTTTTCAGTCATTCCCAATTTTTACATTTTCCAATCATTCCCAATTTTTACATTTTTCACTCCTTCCCCATTTTTTTTTATACATTTTTTAATCATTCCCAAATTTTTACATTTTTCAATCATTCCCCATTTAAAAAAAGAAGAAAAAACAATCTTTTTATACCTTTAGATTTCTTCTACATTCTTTTTTTTAATATATGTTTCTACGCTTAACAGGGACAATGTCAAGATAAATTGGACTTCATGCAACTTCAACGAGAAGTCAAACTTGCTATGGCTTTAAGAGATAGAGTAGAAGCGTATATTACAGAAGATGCAGAAATTCAAGTGGCTTGGCAAGCTGAAATTGAAGATTTAGCAAAGACTTTATGTGAAGTAAGATTTTTAAAAGTGGGATAAAGTTTTTTTGTTTTAACGGAGAAATACAAAATTTAGATAGGTGTAGTGTTTATGTGAAGGTTACTTTTTTTAGTTTTAGGAGTGAATTTTTCATGAAATTTTTGAGCTCATCTTAATGTTTTTTTAATTCAAAGGTAATAACATCTTGAGTACCCATTTTTTAATTTTTTTTTTTGATTCTCCAAGAGAGTGTAGTTTTTGGTTGTTGTAATCTCTAAACTATTTAAGAACATTGTTTTATTTCATCATTTAAATGAAAAGTGTAGGGATTATATATGTTTTTTTGTTTTTAGAAATTTGGTTTTATTATATTTTTAAAATTTTTATTCTCATTCTTTTTGCAGGCTTCTTATGGTGAGGTACTGGTTCCAACCATTGGATGGGTCTATGAAAATTATGCCACACAATTTTTAGGAAAATTGGATACTTTCCTTGGCGTAGGTGGAAAGTATGCAAAATTACGTGTAAGTTGACATGAAGAAAAAAGATTAAATTTTTTTTTTATTGGTTTTGTGTATATATTTTTTTGGATGTACTATTTTTGTATTTTTTCTTATTCCCCTTTCTCTGCTGTTTCTTTAATAATTCTTTCTTTTATTTCTCTTTCAGTTCACTCTGTTATTTCGCTTTTTTTTATCCCATCCCATTTCTCTTCCTTATCACATCTTTCTTCTTTCTTCTTCCCTCTATGAATCTGCTTTGATCAACATATTTTTTTGAAATTGCATTTCCCACTTTTATAAAAAATATAAATAATGACATTTTTTCAAGAGTTATGCATCATTTTTTTTCATTTTTTTTATCGTTTTTGATAGGCACGTTCTCGTCGTGTAGGTAATGCATGGTCTACTGCTGTGAGTGCTGCTCGCTCTACGACAGCTGTTTTACAACTTTCAAGAGATGAACGAAAAGTAAACAAAGATACTCGTAAAAGAGGTGATGGGGATGGTAATACAAGCGGCTCTGAATCATCTCCCTCCGATGAAGCTTCACAGAAGAAAGCGGATGAAGCAGCCACTATTCAAAAAGTAAAAGATTTCATTTTTAAGAATATGGATTAGAGAGAGATTGGAAGGATAGTATACTTTGTTATATATATATGCATTCCTGAGGAAATGAAGGAGAGAGAGAAATGGCTACGGATAGAAGGAAGGAAGAGAGGTCCCACTGGGGAAGGGGGGGTTAAGAAGGAGAGAGACATCTTGTTCTTGGAGGGATGAGAAGGAAATGAAGGATTTGGAAAGGAGAGAAAATTATGGATAGGTTGCAGAGAATGGAAGGGGGGAATGAGAACGCGAGAGAAGGTGTGGTTAGTGGAAGTAAGAGTAAAAAAGGGTGAGAGTGAAAAACTTTGCAATGGGGGAGGGGGGAGAAAAAGAGTAGAGAAAATGAGAGTAGGTGTGAGCTAATGATGAGACAAAGTGTAATTAAAAGAGGAAGGGGAAGGGAGAGAAATATAAAAAAGAAGAACTGGAGAATTTATATATATACATATAAATGTATAATCCAATTGTGTGTTGAGAGAGGAAAAGAAGAGTGTATAAATAGAATTCATATAAAGTAATCCATAGAGTGGAATGTGAAAGAAAAGATAAACCATGTGCATGCACATCGATAAATCTTTAGAAATTTAAATCTTAAAGAATAGGATTGATAGGGAAAGTATTACTTTTGGAAAGATTTTTCAAAATTTGATTTTAAACTTTTTTTGAGATATTTTCTCGCTGTGAATGATGGAAGAGGAGAGAGACTCAATGGGAGTAGAAATATTTTTAGAGAAAGGATGAAAAAGCATTTTGAAAATTTTACCACTGTTGTTTATACATGTATGCATAGATGAAACATATAGAAGAAGCTCTACCCGTTTTTGTTGATATGTTGTTAAATGTTTGCGTTTTGGATATTGAAGCAGCTGTCAAAAGTGCTTGCAAGAAGGTGAGATGACCGTTTAGTAGTTTGTAATTCACTATCATTCTGTGATTGTTTTCTTGTGTATCAAGAATGCATGAACGTAGTTTATAAATTTTGTTTTTTTGTTTTGTACGATTTTTTAATTTGACTTAGATTGTCGGTTCTATCTACAGTTTCCAAATTTCTTCTTTGCATTATGCTGGGTCTACCTTGTAGTTCTTTTATGTGTAGACTCATAAAAGTACTTTATTTTTTAGGTATCTGCTACTTCCTAGTAGATAGTTATTTTAGTATTTATCTTTTTCATATTTCTATGTTTTTTTTAATGAATTAAATAGGTTTTAAAGGATATGTCTGTAGAAGTAACTGTACGACGTTCTCGAGCCAATGCATTGATAAAAATGGGAAAGATTTTTCAAGCGGCAGGTGAAAAATCTAAAGCTTTGAGAACGAAGGAAAATGATAAAAATTCCACTCGCTATAAAATTGAAGAGGCTTTTATTCGGTAAGAATAGTATTTTGTTACTTACTTCTTTACAGTTTGGGGAAGATTTTGTTTTTTGTCATTTTAAATGTTGAAGAGAGGGATTTCATGTTAGGGAGAAATTCTTGTTGCACACATTGCAGCCTAAAAGTGATTTATATATGTGTTTAGCATCTAGGTCTCGATGGTGATGTTTTTCACTGAATGTCCATATATATGTAAGAAAGAGAGAGCGGAAGAGAGAAATATGTGGTGTGATGCACTAATAAAGTCATTTTTGTGTTATATTTTAGAGCCGCGCAAAAAAAGGATGATACTCCATGAGATGTAATGTGAAGGATACCTGTATCACCTGGGTGTTATTCTAAAAGTTTTCACATAGAACAACAGCTGTAGTGTAGATTTTTCTGTTAATCTTCAATCTTTTACTCTTGGAAAACGGGATAATTTTGTAACTGCGTGTTGAAAAATGAATATTTGGCAAAATGATCGAAAAAAATTTCAAAGCATGTACAATGCTAACAAACTATTTTCAATTACGTAGGATTGCATATTTGTTACACCACGTATCCATATGTGTCTGAAAAATGTTATTCTCTTTGGCCGAAATAGTTTCTTCTATATGTTTTATTGGTAATATACTTTTGCATTGCACCATTTCTATGTTTAGATTCTTTTAATGTTTCGTATCAAAATATATGGTATTTCCGGTGAATAGCACGTAAATTCACCTTATGGAAATATAAACTGTAAAGTTGATGATGAATGATCTCTAAGCTAGTTTTTAGCGTAAGGCTTCTCGCTTACGTTTTTACATTTTTCAAACAGTAATTGGGCATTACTTTTGTGTACCATGCAGTGTGCCTATGTCAAGGGTGCATATCATCACCTGTCTGATAAGATGCATTTAGTTTGCTCGGAGATCAGTTTGTGTCGACAACAACAAACGTTTTAGTATCACATTCTTGAGATTTTTATGAACTGTACAGCAAAAAAAAATTCTTTCTAAACTTTGGTGCTAGAATCTGATTGTTGTACGTATAATTGATTCGCCGCATATAAAAGAAGGTTGCAGGGAATAGAACTTATTTGTAAAATATCTTTGCAGGGAACTATGTGGGTGTCTGCTAACATTCGGCGGGGCGTAGTGAGCGATTGAGTGCGTCAAGTGCAAATACACATAAAATAATACCAGCAAGGGTAGAAAAATCACTCTTCTAATACTGAAGAATCGGTGCATCTGAAATTGCTATCATAAGTTAAAAATAAATGTACTTGATTTCCCTAGAAATTTGGAGTAAAAGCAAAGACCATCAATAATTGAGTTTTGAAATGCAGATATTACACGGTGATAACATGTTAAAAAACTAAGAGAACAAGAGATGTTTTTCCAAGTTTAATTTTTTCGATATATATGGCAGCGCTACTTTTACTTATCTTTGTTACTCTTAAGTCTATCGAGATAACTACAAAAAGCAGATTCCAACTTCTTACCATGACTGTTCGGTGTTATTTGAAACAGTAGTTTGACCCATATTGATTTTAGCATCCCTTGATTGAAAACAGGGCTAACGCAACACTCCACTGCGACTGTACTGTTATGGCTTCCCAATGATAGTAGCGAATGCCCCTGTCATTTGCTTTATTTCGTCATGGTGATACAATCACATACTTAATTGGCAGCTGCGTCGTAACCATTTAAGTCATGCAAAGACCCAGTAAATTTTTAGTCAAAAACTAAAGCAATCTTCTAAGTAAAGCACAACAACCAGATGAAGTGATTCCCCTCTAGCAGTCTCTGTTCTGAATGCTCCGTACTTTGTATTTGAATGATACAACTCTCTAGGTTTCAGGAGTATGATTAGCATCTTCTCCTTTTCACAACGTGGACGAAGCGTAAAGAAAAAATTCGTATGAGCGTTTAGAAGATCAGATTGCTTTTCTCAATCCTCTATCACGACCTCATAAGTGCTACTATCAATTAAGCACTCCATTGGGAACATCTTAACCCAGGTTACTTAAGGAAAAGGCACCATGCTCACTCTGTTTTTTGCATAAGTGCGTGGACCAGGACACAAGTTTTGTCCTGCAATTAAAATACCTATTGATAAAATAAACTCCATGCAAGTTCTTATCTACTGAACGAAAGGATGGTGTTTCCCGCTGCTAAGTTGGCTTCAGTAGCGGTACGTCAAATTTCGAAACCTTTAGCTGCTGTAATGCAATCGCAAGCCAAACAGAATAAGAATTTTGGTCTAATTTGTATCTCGTTTGCCAATTGGTACACTAGAATGGAATATAAGATTACTCGAAACTTTTACGACAGAAACACAAAGTCAGCACACGTCCCTAAACTAGATGAAAAAAAGGCGATTGAATTGGTACTGGTTACAAATGCATTAAGCATGAAAATGGATTTTTTTTACGTATACTGTGATTCATCTTATTTTAGTAGTGGTATTTCCGAACCATGTTCGGCAGGCAAGGTGGTGTTCACATGATAATTATTGAGCCTTTGCATGTCAATTCTTGTCTCACTTCCATACATTTTCGATGATTTTTTCAGGGTACCACAGTATTTGGAGAAGCGATCATATTTAGCATAGCAGGTATACTTACGTCTTAGATAACGGATGACTATCCTATTTTAAAAATAAACAAGACGTAGCTCATCAGTTAAAGCTTATCCAGCTTGAAATTATTACTTTTGTCCTATTTGTGTCCTTTCTTTTTTAGCTTCTATCATTGGATTTGAATATCGCCGTAGTCAGATGAAAGAAAATATGAAAGAGCAAAAGCTTCAAACTGATTTGGCTGATTTTAGAGTAAGTTGTTGTGTTATGACATTGTGACCAAAATGGCAGTTAATTTTATTCATTTTAAGGGGTCATGTTGAGGGGTTATGTTTGTTTTGATTAAAGTTTTACTTTAATTTGGCTAGGAAAACTTGCTTATTGCTTATTTCAGCACCAACTGGCAGAGTTGCACACCCAAAACGCTCGAATTTCCAGCACAATTGCTTCTATGTCTGCTCAAAATGATAAAATTCCTTCCATAAATTCACCGAATCAAGGTAGCTGCCGATTTCATTTACCCTTGGTGTATTTGCATGAATGACATATTTCTATTTTTTGAACAGATTTTGCAACGTATTATGTACTTCAATCTATATTTGACTTTTGCAGTCTTTGAGAATCCACAGGTGTGCGTAAAAAAAAACCCATCCAGTACATTGCAAACCACTAATAAAATATCCCATTCTGATTTAAGTTTGATGAATGGATCAACAACAAGCACACAAATTGAAGACGCGGCGGATGACGAAATATTACGCTACAGTCCATCTGGTGTTGCAATTACACCCAGCAAAAAATTAACGGTTACACGACTACCTAACGGTGTAACTGTGGAACGAATAAGTACCAATTTTACGTTACCTGATGCTAATAAAAACGCTGGAAATGCCGGCAGTAATTGTGCAACGTAAATTTACTAGTTTGGGCTTTTTTTGTTATGAAGCACTAGTGCATAACTTTATCAATTAATTCATCGTTCTTCTTCAAAACTGTTTGAAGGAGATTTGTTGTGTCACCTATTTATTGATTTTATCTTTCTCACTTGCAAAACGATAAAAATTTACTGCTACCTTTTTTAATTAATGGTAGCATGTCTTTGTAGCGGCAAACCTATACAGCCCACTGAACGACAATGCTAGAAACTGATAAATTTTAATTAACTTGCTTATTAAATTATTGGCGAAGAAAGAGTTGTTAAATCAATGCATTGTCTTTCAATGTTTTACGATTTCTTTAATTGCTAAGAGTACTTATAACCATTTACTAATTAATAAATGTTAGGGGCAGATAGAGCCTTAATGCATATATTTATTGGAAAGAAGAAGAAGCAAATTAGCTTGAAATCGCATTTAAAGAAACATTTTCTGTATATGTGTGACAAGTCGGCCTTAGGTAGCTTGACCATCGTGCTTTTTATGCGAAAGAGCTTGTCGATGACATGATACATTTTTCAAAAAATTGCAGTAGTTTTGGTATAAGAAAAAAAAGTTAAAACTGTCTGATATAATATTTCTTCCTGCAGCTAGATCATACTTGAAACTTTTTTAAGACAAAGAAACCACGAATGGCCGGAGTGTTGAAAACTAACTATGTAAATATTTTTCCTGCTGCGTTAGTTGGAAATTAAATATTAAAATGTACTTCTTAGCATACAGTTGCAAAATAGATAGATGATTCGCATTGAAGTAGATTGGATTTTAGCATTTTAAAATATTGCGTATGTGAAATACATTTGAACGCTTGCATATCTTTGTTACAAATGACAAATTGCTATATGATTACATTTTTTGTCCAATAAAACAATTTTCAAAACATCTTTTGTAAAACTGTACAAAAAATGTCTTATATAACACAAAATCACTTCGCCATATTCGCATACGTTAACTCAGTAAGTTAATAAAAATTTTCAAGACAATACTTACATGATTCTACACAGAGTTGAATTTCAATCATGTGGTACTTTAGAAAAACTGGCACCCAGTTTAAAAAAAAACATCATTCGCTTGTATTTCGAAACTAATTGAGTTACTGCAGAAAGTATTAACAAAATAAAATTTTTATATGCGGCAATATGCATTTTCACCTCTAAAAAGTTCGTTATGAATGTTTTTGCCCTTTACCAACAGATGTAGTTGATAAGAGAAAGAAAGTGGTTACTGAGAATTTTCTTTCCGCACATTCTTCTTGATAGAGTTATTTGATGGGGTAAAACAATGAAAGTGAACATAAAAAATTGGTATACAAAGTTAGCCAGTCATTTCTATGGACTCTCATTCAAAAGAATGGGGCGTTTCCCTAGGCAAACAAGCTTTGCTCCTTTTTTCTCTACCAACTTTTGAAGGTGCGCGCACATGCAAAATTGCAGCGCGCATGTAGCCTCTACAAAAGCTTCACAAGTGGTGTTGCTCCAAATGGTTCAGTGAAATGTATTTTCATGATATACTTATTACTTTTTGCCAATTCAGATGCTTCGATAGGTTTCGGTAAAGTATCTTTATCGAATAGTCACACCTATCATCTTCCAAAGGATTTGTGTACATTTTCTTCATCTACTCCGTTTTTGAGCATCATGTGGCAACCAGTCGATTTCCGTAAAATGTTACAGGAGGCAAGGAATAGTCGGCAAGCCCATACACCTTGCGCTTTCAGCATTATGTCCCCGCAGCGGTTTTACAACAAACTTCAAAATTACCTTGATCAAGTACTATTCAAATGCAAAAATATGTAAATTTGCTTGTTTTAATGCATCTGAGAAAAATCAATTAATCAAGTCTTTCAGTGTAGTAGTTGTTGGAGTACTATCATATTCTCAGTGTTTGGCATACGTTGCTGTAACAGGCCTTCACTTTCATGAAATGTAGATATTTTACATTTGGTGAGAACACTCGCTTTTAGTGAAAATGTAAAACAAACAAATTGGCAGGGCAGGGCTCCTTCGAAACTGAACAAGTATCTCTCGCCTAATTATGGGACTGGTTGAGATGCATTATGAAGCACCTGCTTCTGGTTACTGGCATGTATTCAAAGTAGCTTGTAGGTTTACTCCACCATAATGTTTATGAGCGCACTTCAAAGCATTTTCTGCTTTTAAAAAATAGTTTGCTACATTAGGTATACACAAAGGTTTCTTATTGAATGTATCTCATAGGGAAGAAATTTCCGCTTAAAAGTTATCGATTTTCGCGGAGCCGCAGAGTTTGACGATTTGCACATTCGTGGCGCATTAAATGTCAATAGTAAGCTCAACATAACAACTTTTTTTCTTCTACGTCGCTTTGTATTTCTCAATGAAAAATGGTATTGTTTCTTCTACATGTTGTGTATATATAGCTGTCCAGCTTGCGCTTCAATGCAAAGCATCATTAGAGCAGCACCATTTGCATCTAGATATCGTCTTATATCATAACGATACCCTTTTATTTCCACAACCAAAACAGCATCTTCAAGATGAATCTGAATCAGGTTGTTTGGCTGCCATAGATTCGATACTGCCAATATTTGTTAAAATGAAAGAAGAACAAGTGGTTCAATGCATCTATACTCTAAACGGTGGACTCACGGCATTCCAAGCTCTATATCCATTTTTATGTGTAGGAAAACAGCATGCACTTGAGCCAAATGCTTTTGAGAGGGCTTTTATGTCATACCCCATAGAAATCATACAGAGCAGGCTTTATATGGGTGGATTTGTGCATGCAACTAATAGACGCTTGCTGGAACTTTTAAGAATAAAATGTATTATAGATTTAACTGCCACCGGAATTGAATCGAGAAATAACGAAAATGCTTGCTTGGAAGTGGTAAGATTTCCTCACTTTCCAATGGATTTAGCCATGCATCTTAGTCAGATTATACGGATAATGATAGTGCGATTGTGTCCCTCTACCACATGCACGTTTCAATCAGCACTCATGCCTGACGTACCTTCTTTGGAAAGAACGTCTGGGTATCGATTTGAAAATGTTCAACTTCCTCCAGATTTCTCTCTCTTAGTAGTTTGTAACGACGGCCGTACAATTGCACCGGTGGTGATGGCTGCCTACTTGAGTACTGTAAAGAAATGGAAAATCAACAAAGCTTTGGCTTATATACTACGAGAAAAAGCTGATGTACATATTGATGCAGAGCGTATGCGCATCATTCAAAACTTTTTATTAAATCAGGATACACTTCTAAAGGAATCGCAAATATCCACCTCCAGTATATCAGTTTCGCATGTAGAGCCTTCAGTGAGGACTACAGAAATATCTGAGGAAGTGTCAAACATCCAAGATGAAAGTACAAGGCAGACTATCCCATCGATGAGTAACCAAATAGATGATTCTTCTTGGGTCACTTCGGCTGTTTCTAGTGGCGCAGCTTCTGCCATTGATCTCTATGATCTTCCAAAGACACCGCTGGAACTACAACAAAATCTTTCTATCCCTCTCTTGGACATTTTAACAGAGTCTGTCTGCCAGATTTTATTGGCAAATCCAGTGCCACAGAGTCCCCCTACAGCCACACCGATGCAGAGGCAAGGCATGAAAATCCCTAAATTAAATCATTCAAAAGAAGCAATTCTTCAACCGGATCACTTTTTTCATTCATGCATTTTTGATGGGTTTAGTATTTCGATGGCATCACTCTCTGAAATTTCTGGTCCTATTGATGTCATTACTTTTTGGAGAACACTCTGCAGTTTTATTGGATCGTTTTGTCACATTACTAATGTGAGTACAGACGTTTCTACACGGGGGCATATGCTTGAGAATGTTTTGAGGTGTAAGAAGCCTATTTTAAGTAAGAAAGTATGTTGGATTGGGCAGATCTTAATTTATCGGTTAGCCAAGGCGAGCATTGCTTTTTTTATGCACTACCTTCACGTCTGTGGACCCTATATTGATGAACTTTGCAGGGCTATAGGAGCTCTCTCCTTGAATCTTGTTATGTTGCTGGCTAAGCTGCAGCATCTTACTGGAATATGGGATTTTCTACTTTCTCGAAAAGTTTTATCACAGCTTCTCATAACTGCCTCGATCTTCATTGATCGAAAACTCAACGAAGTGAATGTGGAGACAGAATATTACCCGGAAGATACCCCTTCGACCTTTCCCAACAACACCTCATACGTCAAAGGATTACGATATGTACTCATCGCTATCTATGCTGGATTCCTGAAACCTCCATCGCATAATCAAGCGTGGCCAAGTTGTGGGCGATGGCATAGAGAGTTTCTTCGCTATGCATTAGAAAAAAGTGAATGTTTGACTCTCATTGATAATTTATCAGATTATTGGTTTTCTCGCTTTCCTGTGAACTTGGAAAAACTTTTATCAGAGCCTGTAGAACTTGAAGCATCCGATGGACTTCCAAAGAATCTTACAGACATATTACGGGCGTTTAACGCGTTATCAGAATCGTATTTGTAATTTTTTTCCTTGAACTTGCAAAAATGTACTACATTGAGGAATTGTTTTGCTAAGTTTGTTATTTGTTGGGTATATAAGTATAAAAACACAGTTTTCCTCCATACTTTTTCTCAATTCTTGTCCCCTTTTTGGGGTGGCGCGAAGCGAGCACAACATTGCTTTTAATGACTTTTTAGAAATTACACTTCAAAATTAGGTATTCTAACAAAAAAATGGGAGACCGCGGCCCACACACTATATATACATTGAGGCGCTTGCCATTCAAAATTAACTATAGAGACAAGGCATATAGGAATGCATTTTGGCATATATCACAATTCCATGCGCTAGGAGCGCCTTCATTTTATAAAAAAGGGATAAAACATTGAGGCAGAGTTAGGCTTAAATGTGCAAATTGAATGAAGGGTGCGCCCTTGGGAATGGTCATTTCTCCAATTTATGTTTGACCCTAATTCGCCGTTTACATAAGCATGGGAGTGTAAGACCATAGAAACAAAAGTTTAAGATATACGTGAAATGTTTTATACAGTTCGCAATGAACGAATCCGGTGGCTTATCAAAGTAGTAGGCATACAAATAAGAACCATGATATTGTCCCCGTATATAGTAGTGTTTTTTGTTGTATGAAATGCGAATGAATTTCATTGATTCGTATAGTTTCATGGCTGCTGTGTTATATTCAATAACATGTAAACAAACAGCCATGGGACATACTGGCAAATTCTCATAATATTGAAGCATGCGTTTTAGTAACTCTCGCGCAATGCCACGTCGCCTCAGAGTGTCGGCCACTCCGATTGTATTGATGTAAGCCACACTGCTTGGATTTATACATAAAACCCGAACTTTACTTGATAGAAAGTTAACACCTTCCTTTAAAGAAGTAACTCCCTCCTGCGTTTTGATTCCATTCAATGAGAGGGAAGGATCAGAGAGGGCCACTAGAGAATTGTTTGTAGAGAAAAATCCAGGCTGTGATTCTGAAACGGCATAGAGAGGTGCCTGATGTTTAAAATCCATAGCTTTTCTTGTAGTTTTTATAGACGAAAAGGGTAAAGGAAACTCTACCAAGTGGTGAGAAGCAGAATACTGCGGTTTCACACATGTATAACACTGGGGTCTTCGTTGACAGAAGAAAGACCCACGTACAATGTTTGCATCCGCATGAGAAAGTTCACCAGAGTCAAGAGAAGAAATAATCAAGCCGACAATCAAATCTTTTGATGCGTATGCTACAGCACTCTCTGTCGAATGTAGAGGCATTTCTGCATAATTTTTCCCCAAAGAATCAGCTGAAGCACTCAACGTATCCGTTGAATATAATGTAGGGGCACACTCTACCGGCTTCTGAAGGGATGGAAGTGTGTCTCCACTCCATAAGGATTCTTGTGGAATATTTGTAGTAGCAGCGATAGAATCTAATGAGGGGAGCACATCATTTTTCTCTAGGTGTTCCAGATTAACAACAGCAGCTACCGATTGATAGCCATTGCGGCATGCGTCAATATAAAAATTGGAATTATATCTTACAGGAAAAAGTTCTTCATGTAGCAATTTTATTTGTGTATAATCCTCCGGAACCAACGATCGATAACGAAGGTCAGATATAATTTCTGGGAAAGGTAATGAATTCTGCCTCGCATGACATTTCTTTTGAATCTCAGACGACATTCTAGGCCCTCTACTCATGGGAGGATATGCCGATGATGTCAGAAATACCTCATCCTGATTTAAATATGAAGGCAATTGAAATGCCTCTCCCATTACAGAAACCTTATTATGCTTCTCAGAAGTCATGAGAATCGTGTTCCGTATCTAATTAAAGCAACCAAAGAACATGTGAAGAGCGTCACCAGCCAAATGATAAGTTTCTAAATTACATTGTGAGAAAAGAAGAAGAAACACTCTCATCTACTAACATTACGGTTTCTAACTTATATTCGTGTACAACGCAATATTTCAACTGGCATACGGAAGAGTAATGACGCCTTATCAACATGCGCACCCGCGTATATTGCAGAGAATGAATCCTACTCTTTTATAGGAGTGAAGAAGGTATAGCTTTATGAGTGAAAACGGTATAGCTTTAGGAGTGGGGAAGGTATAACTTTAAGAATAATCAAGCCATTATAAAGCAAAATATAATTTTTCCAAATTATCCATCGCAATATCCTCACCTCATCCTAGTTGCCGTCCACGACGTTTATAAGCATGACACACGCATGATGTAAACTTCTAACGAACATCCACGGTAACTCCAGCTTCAGAATCCTGAAGAATGCTGAAATGTACGTCGTCTATAGAGCCAACTATGCATTCTATGGTCAAGACAATTCATTACCCTACGTTGCGCTGTTGACAAGGTCATAACTCGAAATGGTGGATTGCGAAGACAGTTTGAAACCAACGCAGAAACAACGGTTCACCCTCTCCACTCCGTTTGGTAACAACCCCAAGAACACAGCAGAGGTGGGGGTAAAAATGACAATTATAGTTAATAGAATGAAAATACCGTAAAAACGCACACTGAAGATAGAAAAAATGACCGTAACATTCTTTAATTAGGTGATAAAAAAAAGAGTTGATAGGCGGCTACATTAGAAGAATCAAAAATAGAACCAACTAATTCGGAAATGCCTTAAGAAGTTAACATCGTTAAAAATGATGAGAGTTTTACTAAAACTATGACTTTCAAAACAAAAGTTAACAACAAAACCAAAAATGTAATGTATGCGTTGTGGCTGGAGTATCCATATCAAATTCTGACAGAGTCTTCAATTTCTGCTAAAAAACTCATCTGAGCTCAACGAGGAAACATTAAGAAAATCCATTTCCCTAGTTAAACTCTTTAATTTTACCTTCAAAGAAGAATATGAAAATGTTTTACCGTAGGTTATGCTTATATATAATCGATTTTTGCTTTGATCCGTCCATGGATAATAAAATAATTCATTGAAAAGTCAAAACAGAGAATACAATTTTATGTTATTTTCCTTTACGAATATCATTTAACAAGAGGAAAGTGAGCACAGCCAGCTCAATCACAAAAGGTTTAGTGAAATATAATACCCCCCCGTTGCGCAATGCGTTCATAAGCCGGGCACTCCGGAAACTTTTATTGTGCACTTTTCGATACAATTGACAGAATCAAACAGCACTTACACGAATATCCGAGTGAATACTATACTGTCTGGTAATCAGCGTTATTTTACTACCATTAGAATTTGTTTCTGACTTGTTCAGTGATAGTGTTATTTGCCTGCCATCATGCTACCGTACATCCTTAGATACTTCATAGTCTCAAGGAACTATGCGCATAAGCATATTTGCCTTCCATGAATTTAACGTACAGACTATATGCTGGTAAAGAGCTACATGCCTTCGCTACGTTTCATGCGATACTCTTTTATTATAGCAACATGAAAATTTCATAGAACATGACGAAAGCGTGACCTTAACTTATATTCTAAATGGTATCTCCGATACCGATGTATTGACCTAATGATATACCGAAATGTCCTCCTCCTATATTTGACCGCAATGGTTTTTTTTTGACGAAACATCTAGAGTTATGCTGTTTAACCTCACTTTTGCAAATTCTTGTAACCCTTTTACAACAATAAACTTTACTGCTCACTGTTATTCTATAACCTATTTTTAGAAGTTTGTCCTTAACGTATACGCCTGTTTAGAATCGTTTACCAATCTACTTCACGATGCTTGGTAATCCTTCGCTCAATCGTCTCATGTCATGGATTAACTTTGAGAAATATGCGGAACATGTTTTTATCAATCAAGCGCTCAGTGGGACCATTGGCAGCAAGCGATTTTCTAAAGTTTTACGTTGGCAAGCAATGTCAGAATGGGACAAGAAAATGGAGAGCATTCCACAAGCATCTGATTTTCTTAAATTCTGCCTACAAAATAAAGGTCTTTTGTTATGTTCTTTGTTGATGTGCCTACATTGTCGAACTTAGTTTCAGTTTTTTATGATCCCTTTTAAATTTATTGAATGTTAAAATGTTGCTACTCCACTTACTTTACCACCACTTGTAGGGTGGAGATATAATGTTGTTGTAAAAAAATTATTGTAATTACACTTGAATGAGAAAACAAATTTTTCTACTTTCCCTACTCTATGAACAAAATCGTGAATTGATTTTTTTTGTCTTCTGCAACCAGATGCATTTACTCATCAGGATATTGTCGGATCTTTGTCTCTGCTGACAACACGCAGGCACTTTGATTTGCAATCACCTCTTTTTAAACAATACAATGATTGGATTCTATCAAACTCATCTTTCCTGTCTGCAAAACTCCACCTTGTACTGCATAGGTTTGAAATGATGTGATTAGTTTGGACTATATACTATTTTGCTTACCAAATTATGAAAGCAATTTTATGAATTCTATTTTTGTTCAATGTTTACAGAAGTATGTAGTGCTAACATGATTATACGTTATTTTCTTGTAACGAAGGTATGGCGTGTTAAGCTATTCCCCAGCCCTGTGGAAGCTATGTGATCTTATCGCTATAAAATTGGAGTCTATGAAACCCAAAGAAATCGCCCTGAGTGGATGGTCTTTAGCCAAAACTTCAGTAACAGAACCCGTTGTATGGAATGAAATAGGTTTGTACCTCTGATAATCACCCAATTTAATTGCTTTACGTTACTGCAATACATATTGCTTAAAGGCTGCTTCCAAATCTTTCAACCATGCTGGCTACCAGCCAATATTGCATTATATTGTTCTGTTTTTTACTGCAGGTCGGATTGTTGTCAAACGTAAAGAAGATTTTCAATTTCAGGACCTCTCCATGTTGAGCTGGTGCTTTGCGAAATTGGAAGTCTGTTCTACACTTACCTGAAAATATTACATAATACGCAGCAATTTTTTGATGCAGTTTCATTTTACATGTTATGTGCTGTTTATCAGAGACGAAAACCGATAGAAATAACAGCATTGAAAGAGAGAATTCGTAATGCACTGAACGATTGGACAATTTTAGTTGAAACTCCGGCTCATGTAGAAAATGGAGACGCCTCTACCCAAATGGATACGTTAACTGGAAATATAGCGAACCCAATTTTCTTCAATGTGCATGATTTGTGCACTTTGATACGAGCATTTGCTACATTAACTCCTCGAGATATAAATTTTTGTATGCTTTTGATTAACACACTCCAAGGACTTATACAGCAGTATCATTTCGAATTAACAGCACAGGTTGAGTTGTCTGGAAAAGTAGTCATTCAATTGATGAAAAACGCATAAGTTATGGAGCTCATTCGTATTCGTTTTTTCAGGGTACATCGAGTCTATGGTCAAGTGTTTCAGATCTGCAGCTTTTCGAAGGAAAATTTATTGAGTTTCTCTGCGAAGAATCGCGAAAATTACGATTAGACCATACGTTTAATGGCGCTATGGTCACTACTATTGTTAAAGCACTTCAGAAACTTCAGGTTGTAATTTTTCTATGCCTCCGATGATAGTAATTAGAATTATTTTTAAGAATTTCTTATATGCAGCTTGTGTATGTGTGCTCTCAGTTTTGTGATCCCCGTATTGTATATCAATTAGTTCATTGGGTTGATAAGAATGGACTTCGTTTGCATGCGGACCAAGTTCTGAGCATTGCTATTGGATTTTTTGCTTTAAAAATTTTTCACAGGGGTGCTTGGAAGCGATTGGGTAAGTACCAACCTGTTAGAAAAAGTTATTGTTTGTGTAGAAAATATAGTTTTATTTTTGTTATTTTTAGGTGTTTGCATTTCCGAGAAAGGTATTGATTTGAGATTGAAAGAACTAAAGCTACTAATTTCGATATTTCAGCGTACAGGTATATACTTTTACCAGAACTCATTTAGTTGTCTTGTTGTATAATATTAAATATTCTAATTTACTATTTTACTTCGGTTTTGTTTAGAAATGGGAAATGATCGTGTCTTTGGAGTCCTTAAACATTATATGGAAGTCAAAGAAGATTTCCACATTTATGGACCAAAATAGCTTGCTTTAAAGTGGACATTTTGATGGTTAGGCCCTCATGTATCTGATTGATGAATCGCTTCATAATAGTCTTTTTTCAGCTAGCAAGCAGAAAAGGAATGGTAAGAGACAATGTCATTCATTCGTTTTTATGAAATGCATTTTGTTGGCTAGTTTTGCAATTACACTACTATTCTTAGCTCTGCATCCTATTTTTGCTTCTTTCATCAGGTTCATCTTAGAAGTATCTTTTTTATACTAGGTCTTCATTTCCGACCAATACATATATTTTGTAGTAACCGTTATAATAGTTGTAGTAGCGATCTAAAGAGAGTTTTTCCCGTATTTGTTACTCCAAAGGACGATTGTAGCACTGCAGCTGAATAAACCCAATTTTTTGTAGTTCGTTTAGTTTTCCTGAGCGATAATCTTTTTTATACCCGGAAGTTAACGCGGATCCAGAAACCTAATTGCTCGAAAGCAAACTTAAAACTAGCAGATCTAAGTTAAGTTAATTTAAAGAAAGTTAAAGCTGAAATTATTCGAGAAGGTAATTAGAACTTTAAAATTTGTAATTTGCTCCACCATCGCATTTTACTCGTGAAAGCTAAACCCAAATCATTAAGCAGAAGAAACTAAAAGTTTCACCCAATGAAATTGAAAAAGTAAAAGCAAATTGTATTCAAATACCTAATCGTAGGAAAAAACAAATATATCAACGTAGAAATCATCAATTCGAAACAGCAAAGATAGTGGTAATAATCCAAGTAATAAAAACAGTTAGGATAATAATAATCGTCATAGCTGTAAGAAATACATTTTTGTATCATCATAATGTCCGTTGTTGTTAACTTCTGTTGACATTTTCTGCTCGTGATTGATATAGCAGTGCGGGCACTCCCCGGGCCATCGGAAGTTCCCCAACAACATTGAAATCAATAAATGTAAAAAAAAGCAGAGAAGAGAGGAATTTTATTTTTCTTCTTTGTTTTTTTTTTAACTATTTTTCTTTTATACTGTTTTGCTTGTCCCTTCCATTTCTCTCCTATCAAATGTGTTGCATTAGCAGAATATAAGGAATCTTTTCTTAGGGCGTTCAATATTAGCATGATAAAAGTAGTTTTAAGTTTTGCGTTATTTTTTTTCTCTGTTATATGTTTTTATATAATGCGTGAAATCATAAAGTTCACCTAAGTCGAGATTCTTACCTTTGTCACTATGGACGTTGTAGAGTAGATTGAGTGCTTTAGTAATCACGACACGCGTGGTCGAACAGTTAGTAGCTTTTAAACCGCAATGGAGATGCAGACCTTTCATAGTATGTATATATCACATAAGATGTAACAAGTGTACATTGTATATGAATCTAACTTAATGTGTTTAATGATGTCTTTCAAGTGAAGGTATATTTTTTAACAACAGGACTTAATAGATTTAATTGAGAGAGTTTGTATTTGAGTGCACTCGAACACAGACAATGTCAATTAGTACTAATCACTTACCCCCGAAGTAATGAATATTACCCCTCCTATTGTTACAAATCGTAACGATGAAGTTAGTACGTTTAAGACGAGATAAGTATCTTTTTTAGGATTTCTTACAGTAGTTTTTAGATTAAGTAGCCTTCTTTTAGTAGTTTCTATTTATCATTAGTTTTTGTAAATGTTTCTAGGTTAATATTTATTATAAAATTAGATTAGATTCAATTAGGTTAGATTAGTTTCATCTTTACCGTTGGTAGTATTTGCTTTTGTCTGAGCGATACTTAAATTAAATTTGATCAATCAGGTAGGATTGATTTTGATAACATTTCCAGCAAGGGACATTGTCAGGTTTATTTTAAAAATATCTTCTTTCGTATACAACTTATAAAATATCCATCAACGTTCCCCTTTTTATAGTTTCGAAGTTTCTAATTGATATTATTATATTGGTAATTTGTAAGTTATAGTTTCGTAGGGTACCCAAGCTTAGGTAAGTCTTCATCTGGTTACCTCTCCCCTCTTCACCCTAATATCAACAAAATAAGACTTTACGCTACGCGTCTCAACAAGACAACTCCACCTACTTCTAAATTAGCTTCAGCTTATTCCTCCTAGGAGTAAGAGCGTCATATCATATTAGTCAACAACTTCCACATAAGATAAGAATAATGCATACAGTAGCGACGGACTTGCTCGGAAGATGGCAAAATCCCTGCGTCACGAATTATAATTAAGTTAGACTACTCAAGAGGTTAAGTTTATCTTGTTTAGATTAGTTATTCATCTCTCTGCTTCAAGAGAGTGTTTAAAAAGTAGGAATAGTGTTGACCTAAACGGAGATACAGCAGAGTAGTATATTTTACGTGTCCTTAAAACGAAGTAACTCAAAAATTCAGTAAAGACATGTAAGAAGTAGTGTGTAGCCGGAGTCGAAGGAAAACACGAGCGGCAAATTCTTACAGATAGTTTGAATTGCAGCTTTAATCATTAGTATTTGCCAACAGTTCTGCAGTGATTAGAGAAATTGAAACTAATCCAATGTCTTGCTGTTAAATTTTGAAATCGTTTTTTCTCATTATACTAAACGGGAAAAGGTGAAGTAAATTTGTAGTAGTTGTGTTTGAGAACTTCACATACATGAACACTCGTTTAAAAGAAATTTTTGACGGCGAAACGAAGAGTTCGTGTGGCGGATAACTAACTCATGCTTCTTTGCTCACGCACTATTTAATTCGCATTTACATTGCCAGCTATTATTCTTAGTTCCTCTTATGCGATCAACTCATACCACTAGATACGCATGAGTTCAAAATGGTCTTCACGACAAAGTGAATCATGAAGGCGGCTTTTCGTTTCAAGTTAAAGCATATCTTACATCATAGAGTTCTGAAAATACTATTTTTAAAGAATAATTAAAGGTGCAGTTACATTTAAAAATTCTCTTGCCGCACCTCCGATGGATGTTCCAGAAACTTCCTACTTATGATGATACCGTACTGAACTTAAAAGAAGAGGCGGTCCTTTTTTATATCAAAATGTTACTACAATATATATACGAAATTGGTGGATCTTTGCATGTATTTCTTTTCATTCTGCTTGCCAGTTGTCTTCTTTGGTATCGCATGACAAAAGCATCACCCCCGGTGAAGGAAGTGGATGAAAAGCCTCCTAAACCGTAGGTGCCTTTATGCCATAAAAATAATGCACTGGCATCAGCATTGTAACTTGTTCACTAATTTTAGAAACCTATAGTTGGAGGTTTTGTTTGAATGTAGATTTTTTTGTGGCCTTTTAATATAGCTAGGTTTTTGTATATATTGTCGGTATGGACGTAAATCAAAACAAAGTAAATGTACCAGCTATTGATTATTGGTTTCTTCATCCGTTTTGCTTTCTTCTCTGACGTAGAGCATGCTTCTTTGAGATGATAAGATTAAATTTTTAATTTTTGTTCATTCTGTCCTATATTTGCGCTAAAACATGTAATATGTACTGGCTAGATTCAATTTTCCTCACTCCTTTACACCGCAAGAATTGTCTGAGTTCAATGGTGAAAAAAACTTGCATAGCGGTAACCCGGTCTACGTAAGCGTCTGTGGAACCGTTTACGATGTTACCTCTCATCCCTCTGGTAGGGATTTATACGGTAGTGAAGGTCAGTTTTTAAAGAGGAGTTGCGTCTAATTATAAATTACATTCCTTTTTTTTAAATTGCGATGTAATGGAACAATCCTTGTATATACTCGTACAGAAATGATATTTTGAACATACAGGCACTTACCATGTCTTTGCCGGGCACGAAGCAACGGTTGCTCTCTCATCAATGTCAACTGAACCAGATTGCTTGGATAAGGTACTTTATTGTTTTCCCTCCTAAAATTTTGTTGCTAGAAGAGTTGCATGGTAAAACTATACTACAAAGAAATGAATTGGTTCGATTGAACTTTTCTGCTTTTTAGTTACCGTCAACTTGGCAGAATTTTTCCCTAAGTCAGCGGCAAACTATCTTTGATTGGATAGATAAGTTCAATTCAAAATATGACATAGTTGGGTATATGAAATATGACACAGCTGATGAGAATGCTATTGTTAAAAAGTGGATTACGAGCAATTCACAATGATTACTTGCCGAAAAAGTCTCTGCAAATTTCAGGGAAGAGTTGAGGGAAAGCTCTACTGATAAGGTTGCCTATTTTTTTAAATTTCAAAAGCTATCGTATTGTTTTCGTTAAAGGGTATAATCGATTTAAATAATCTACTTTTATCAATTATTCTCCTCAATTTTTAGTTTGCAAAAATGGATTTCGAAACAAGAATTAAAATATTCAAGCACTGAACTGTTTAGCTAGGGATTAGCATACGATTTCATAAAGAAGTTGAGAATCTTTTAATGTCACAGATACATTAGTTTATTGCGTTGTGCAACATCCGCTATGTTTTCTTCCCTTTTTCCCCTTTCATTGCTACATTGTGAATTGTATAAAATATTAAATTGTAGCTACGATAAACTCGCACAGATATTCATTTGTAACGTGCGGCAATAGTAGCATTAATAACAGCAACACATGTTTTTTCCTAACACACCCAAACCACCAGCACAACTGACCCAGCACTTGTGGAGAGAAAAAATATATACAAACTTTTCTAGACAGACTAGGTTTGTCTTTCGAATCCTTTTCATAGAAAGTTGAGGGAGAAATATTCATCTTTTGCCCCTAAGCTTGTTTTACTTATAGTAGTACAGTTAATATTCTTGAACATGTACAAGAACTTGCATTATTAGTTCACGAAAAGAACGAGATAGAGTCAGCCAGAATCGAGATATCGATTGGCAGAAACGTGACGATTAATCATAATGCAAATCCACGTTGTAAGCCTTGCAATTGCCCTTATTAATATTTCTTGTTGCTAGCATCCGCTTGTTTCTTCGGGACTGCTTCTGGTTCAACATGCCGATTTGATTTAAGATATTTTATTGGATTTTCAAATATTGCGCTATGGTCGAATTTGTTGTGCTTTCCATGAAAAGTATGATATACTTCGGGTGAAAAAAATGTCCAGTGCATTTGGTAAAGATCCTGAGGTTTGAGGAAATCCCATTCCTCTTCTATTCCATTTTCATCATCTTCATTGGCTTCGTCATTGTGGTCGTACTCTCCATCATCTGTTTCATTATTCCAAATGTCATCAAAAATTGATTCAGTATCGTCTTGTTCATCTTCTAGTTCATTAAAGAGGTACACTTTGTTTAATTGCATCATAATGTTTTGATTTTCCTTCTGGGTAGATTCTGACATATATTAGAAGTTAAATTAGAAAAGTCAGATATCACCTTCATTTGTAGTAAGCATAGGAAATAATTATACTACAATGAGGTACGTTTTTCCTGATCATAAGATATACTGGATTTGCTCTATTGAGAAAGATAAAAATATTTAACCCAGCGGAATGATTGACTCAGTTCATGAGGATGTCTACCATTGCATTGTCAAAAATGTCTTACCAGCAAAAAATATTAAAGAAGTCCCAGCATAGTGGAATTCGTATCTACAAAGTAGTTTAGCAAGTGAATGGGATGGTTAACATGTTGAGGCATTTACCTGATACTTCCAAGGTCCCATCTGGTATTATATTTTCATGCCTATCAGAACAAACCCACTGAAACTCAGAAGGTGGGGTGTGCTTCCAATGCTTTTCAGCAGCATGTTCCCTTGATAAAGGTAGAGGAGCGGCATGCGGTAGTGATGCAAGAGGGTCCGGATTCTCAAATTGAAGTTTGTCATTGATGACCCATCGGTTGTGTAAATGGTCATAGTAGAGGTAATGATCTTGATGTGGTGTATTCTGGTATAATTTCAGTAAAGGAGAGAGAGTTGAGATACAATTGCGCAAATAGGTATTTTGAATTTCAAATTTCACGTAAATATACGCATACATCAACAGGAACATGTGGGCTTTCCGCGTGGGTATTTGTTGAAGTCAAAATGCTCACATAACAGGTTTCGTGTGTTAGCAAAAAAAGAATTTGTTTGAATACTTGCATTCACTGCTAAAGTACAGTAATTTGTATCGTAATTAATACAGTTTTTGAAATACTACTTTAGCATTTACATAGAATGCGAAAACTTGCTCATGTAATTTACCTTTTGCCATATTAATCTTCCGTGATGCAGATGAGGCTTTTTCTCCTCAACATTGGCCAACATTAATTGATAGAGGCCATGTAATATCGATTGCTCTGGAGACTTACTAAATATTTGGAGTTCAAATGGAACTTCTTCTGGAATGTGCACAGGAATGTCTATATTTTTTTTATTCGTTTATACTATGACGGAAAAGAATTAAACTTAACATGCTTGAATAAAAACAAAATATACGCGCCTCATGAACTACTCAAAGTGCTTAAAAAAATATTTCGCACCTGAAGAAACTTGAACTCCTACTGTACGCTTTCCGTTGCTTTGACCATCGGAAAATGGAAGGTAAAATTGCGGAGTCAGTGCATGTTCTTCATATACGCGGAGATGATCATCGTCGTCCTCATCATCCAGCTGTGCCAGATTTTAGCAATGCATATAAAAAAACCTTATAGTGATGAAATTCGTTCTTTCTAACGTAATCACTCTATTTTCTTGCAATTTATTCATATGGTTTCTAAGCATTTCTGACTAAGATTACTACGCTTTTGTAACATTTTGCTCTCTTTGCTGAAACAAAAGGAAATATGATATTTATGTAATGCTGTATCTATTCGTCGCATTTTTCATTCATTCGTAAAAAGCAAACAACACAGAAAATATATGTGACAAACTAATAAAGGAAACTGCAACACAACACAATCTAGGCAGGCTTATTTACCTGAATATGAGAATGACTTACATCATGCATATTGTGTGACGAAATTTCACGAGAATTATGGCTGTTTTCGATCATTTCAACGTTGTGCAACCCATTCTTTCCATGATTACTTTCAGCCTGATTTGATTTTTTAGATTCTAATATATTTACGTTGTCTGGTGACAAAGGTTTTACATTCTGAATGGCGGTGGGAATTGCAACGCCATCGTCATAATTTTTTTGGGAAAGGGAAAAAAACACAACTATTGTAAAGACTAGAGAAAGCGTGGAGAATGCTCCAAATATGACAAGCAGCTTGGATACCTGTATTAGAAGTAGAGATTTCAAGCAGAAATATTGCTAGCATTTAATTATGGTAAGCATGCTAACTGTTGTGTTAATTGCTTGACTTTGTCCCCTAGCTACATATTTTGTAACAATTTAGGGCATAGCAAGCCGTTTGCAAAGATGGTGGTGGAACAACTGATCTCGAATTTATATGAATATTAGAACTGAAAGTAGAAACACTTTGGTTTGCCGTTTTACTTTTAATAGAAGTGAGTTTTCCATGATTTTACTAAATCTTTTCATAATTGCAACAAAAAGAATATATATTTCTTACACTGTGCGATTTATTTGGGGTCATATCCATTTTAGAATTACGATATCTTCGATTAGTTCATTGATAAGACATAAAAGAAAATTAGAAAGTAATTTCCTTAGTCGAGATGCCGCAGCTGAAACTTCCGTATGCTCTGTGCGCAGAGAAAACAAAGAATATTTTTTGTCTTTGTAGATAAACAAATTGAAACAGAAATTAAACTCGTTCTTTATATCCCTTTTAGGCTTGATTTCGTAGATATGTCAATTCGTATGGATCAAGCACTGTGCCAGTCATATTTCACATTAGCTGGCACATGAGACTTTCTCAAAAAAGAGTGGGTATTTTTTTAGTTTTACGAATTTAAAGAAATATAGCCAATAAGAAGAATAAAAAATAGGCAATATTGCAATATTCTCAAGTTAGCAATATGTAGTACTAACAATAAGCTGGCTTTCCTTCAAAATATAGCATGGAATTTCTAACTGTAATGCCATAGCATCCATAATACTGCATATCTCAACTACTTAGTAAAAGACATTTGCAGATGCTTAGTTTAGACAACATGGAAAATTTTACTCGCGTCCTAAGTGTATTCGTAAATTCTCAATCAAATGAAAGTTTGGTAGACTTTTCTATTGCAGCGGAATAAGGTTATTGTGCAGGCTATATTCATCTATTTAATTTTCCTACGTTTGGCATGCTCGTATTTATAGCCAGAATTTTTTAATATTGTTGCAGAAAAAAATGTTACCGGATAAATGCTTTGTGCCGAATGCCAAAGCAGAGAAAACGCTGAGCATATTACCTGGTTAAAGATAAGATTTTTTTAAAAAGTTTATATTTAGTTAATGCAAGTATCGTCACAATGTGGTTACAGCCTAATTTGCCAGTCTTTAGAATACGTATAAAATCGCTGATAAAAATGCTCATTGCAAGCCCGTATGTTTAAGCAACACGTTCTATATAGGATATACAGGGAACTGAATGCTATGGGTACGTCTGTCTCCTGTTACGGCCGGCTGGTCCCAATGATGAGAAGCTTTGCCTATTATTTTTGTGCATAGCACTGATGGCTGTTTCTGCAATTCAAGAGCATGATATACCCTTGGAAAAAATATTTTATCCGTTTAGAGTACATTCATAAAATGTCTTGAAATGGAAACCGAATTTATCCAATGCGCTACTCAGTGCTTCAGTAAAATAAGTATGGAATTCTTTAGCAACTCTAAACGGTTTTTCACGTGATCTTTACCTTACCTTTAATTTTATGTGCAGAGATTCAATTTTTTTAATCTTGCTTCACGGACAAACTCATTTATTTTGTATCTTTTAAGAAATAAAGGAGCTATGCAGTTAGTATTAAATTTGAAGCATGTCCCAGCTACACAAAAGTTCCTACATTAAAATTAGGACTCACAGGATGTCTGAAGTAATGAAAAAGGAAATAATTGCAGCTGTAGTTCCATTCTAAAACATTGTATTATTGAGGCACAGTGATTGCGTGTTAGCATAAACGGTTTCCATTGGCAAGAATGCTTACTTTAGTTGAATTTGTCACATTTAAAATCAAAATTGAGTAGTAGACTGAATGGTTGAGCAATGCATTGCTCTCAGATCGTGAAGAAAAGGAAATTTTACACGCTTTTTTTCAGCTAGAAATACAAAAAGAAGAAAGAAAATTAAGAGCTATGGATATGTTTACATTGATTAGCATTAAATTTACAGTTCTTAGGAATCTTGAAACTTCATCGATATTGAATATTTCTCGACAAATGTGGGCCTTGTGCAATGCCGTAATTCCGACACTTCCGCATGATTTCTGTTGTTCGCCCATTCCTAATTACATTTTACGTTGGCAATTAAAACAATACTGATAGCCTTAGAGTTTTGTTACCTTTAGCAGTTGTAGTCGCAGAAAATAACAGTTTCCAAACGAGACAACAGGACCCACAACTTAAATCCGGTAATTTTTCTCATCTATGTGCGTTTATAGTCCATACTGTACGATAAGAATAAAACTTTTTGGGTTATTATCAAAAAGTTTTTAGTCGCTAGATAGTGTTGTAACTCTAGTGAAGAGTGCATCTGATCCTCTGCAAGTTGGATACAAGTATAAGAATGAGTTACCGCAATTTTGTTTCTTACCAACTTCCTTTAGCAACTTAAATGGACATGGTCAAAAAGAACGCGTCTCTAATGCTGCACTTTTGCTTAAAAAAGAAGCATCAAAAACTATAATCAACAGATCTAGCATGTTTTGGGAAAAGCTACTTCGCTTCTATAGTCGATTTGGCATTTGATATGTACCTCAATATCTTAGCCCTAAGAAATTGCATATGTAGACATAGCTAAGATGCTGGTACAAACTGTCGTAACAGCTACTCTGGATCGCTAGTTGCAAGATCGTTTTGTTATTTTTTTGTGGAAGGTAAGTTCATGTCCTATGAGGACTCAACATACCAATTGGTATTTATATTGTACAATCTTCTTCCTTCTATTTGCCTCGACACTTTTAACTTCTTTTCTTTTGCTTATGGAATGAACATTTCGATTTTGGGAGAGTTCAGCATGGCGGAAAAGACTCCAGTTTACTCTGTGAGACTGGTACGCTCACTTCACTGCAACGTCTTACGTCACGGCGATAAGAAATAAAATTGCATGTTAGACTTTCCACTGCTTTCTTTTCCTTATTTCGAAGAAAAATGGCAAGCAAATCTAGCGGTGAAGCCTTGAGCTTCTTACAGGAAAGGATGAGAAAGTACTCTAGCAGAATGAATGGAAGTTCTTCAGTAATTGGTTCAAAACCGTCACAAGCAACTTTTCGAGCTCCAGCATCTACCAGCACAAAAAGTGTTTCTCCACCTCGTTCAACAACTACTGGTACGACCACGATGGATAATTTACAAACTGACTATTTTTTGTAGCTCCATCCAGTTCAAATCATTGCGTGGCTTTTTTAGTGCAATCATCTCGCCTTAGAAGAGAGCTGGTGCGAATATAAAAAGCTTTTATTGTTTGCATAAGGAAAATAGACAGCTTGTTGTGTCCGTTTTCGAGACATGAAATCATTGCTCAGCTCGGCATTGGTTCTGTATATAGAAGGAAGCGATTGTCATTTATTGTAATCAGTACTGTTATATTTTGCTACAGTCTGCATCAGATTCCTAGAACTGATAACATAGTAATTTTTATATTGTTCAGAAAAATGTTAAGTGCGCTTTCTTCTATTTGCGTGTTTTCGCATGGATTATGCCTTCTCAGAAAAATGTTATTTTCTTTTTGCAGTACCAAAATCCATGGAGTGATATTTTACTCTCCAGACTTTAGAGTTCATTAATTTGCTCTGTGTATGCCTGTTCATCCTTTAGATAAAACTCAGCGCAAACCTGGTTACAATCTTTATGGAACTACAAGGCATTCAAAATTTTGCCCAAACTGCGAAGAAATGGGTAGAATTGTGTACGATCCATCTAGTGGTGATGAACTGTGCTGCCAGTGTGGCCTTGTCCTTGAAAGTAAAGTAATGTCAGAAGAACAAGAATGGAGAAATTTCTGCCATGAATCCTCAGGTAAACCCTAATTATATGATAAACTACAAAGAGTCAAATGTGTTGTATGTGAAGTAGACGATGCTCATTTTTTGGATTTTACGGTCGTTGTTGCTTTAGATTAGTAACTGTAGGTAACTAGAAGCTTTTTATTTTTTATCTCCATCTGTATGTTTATGCCACCGTCAGCGGATTCTTATATTCTTCCTTCCCTCTTTTAGTGGCATATTTCTCATTTTTCTTTCTTAATACTTCCACCCCCTTTTTGTTATTTTGTCATATTGTTTTATTTGTCATCTTTGTAATTTACAGGAGGTAGAGGAGAGGATAGAAATCGTGTAGGTGAAGCAATTGATCAATGGCTAGACGATGGTGTGGCTGGAACGACGATTTTAGGTGGAAGTCGCCGTTTTCAGCAATTAAATGAAGCAAGTACTGCACTCAGTAGCAACGACAAATTATTGCGCTCCGCCTTTCAGCATCTTCGATTAATTGCTGAAGCTTTTTCATTGCGAGATAATATTATTGAAATTGCGAAAGAAATCACTAAGGAGTTACAAGTATGCTTTATTTATAGTTAGAACAAGCAAAGAGAAGGTATTTGGAGCAATTGCTTGCTGTTGAAGCTCTGAGATTTGATATAAAGAAGTTTCATGCGACGGGATATTTTAAGTGGATTGAGTAATATAGTAGAGTCAATCGAGATCGAAAAAAGGGGAAATTTATGTCTATATGGGTATTTGCTTCCATCATTTAAGAAAAATGATGTATTTATAAGAAGAACCCTCCCTTGTGCTATCCAGTCTTTAATTTTCTCTCTGTTTTGCTCTTTCCATACCATTTCTCGCAATGTAAAGTTGCTCTTAGTTGAATTTTTTTACTTTTTTATATTTTGGGTTTTTGATCTGTTTTTTATGCTTGTTTCTTTTTATTTTACTCTTTGATTAGCTTTCTCACATTTGTTCCTTTTTCTTTTACAACTTTTTCTTCTTTTTTCTAGTCTCCCATTCTCCATTTCTCTTCTCCCAACATACTTCTTTTCTCTAACCTTCTTTTTCCCTCTCTATCTTCTCTTCATTACAACTCGGTATGCTTTGGTGTTCTAGGAAATGAATCAACTGAAGAATCGAGGCAATATGCTTACTATGTTGGCTGTCATCTACCTGGCCTGTAGAGAAGCCAATTTAACTCGTACTATAAAAGAACTGATTATATATGATCGTTCTTTAACTGAAAAAGAATTGGGAAAGGCGATTAATCGTGTAAAGAAATTATTACCGCAACGAGGTCCTGCTTTCAGTGAAAGTGCCACTCAACTTCTTCCGAGGTGAGAGTTTAGAGTGGAAACCAGTCTACTGAGTAGATATATAATTTTTATAGATTGCATAAAAATCTGTGGAGAGATGGTTGAAGGTGGGGGATAATAGCGTGAACCAATTCATGGCAGTGTAATTTTTGTACAACGAATGCACAGAAACGATTTCTTTTCATTATATTTTTTCTAGAAACGTGCATTTAGACAAAAACGAAATAAAGAGGGTAGATGAGAGAAAAATAGACGAAATATTAAAATGGGCCATTGCAAAGAAAAAGAAGAATTCAATGTTAGTAATCAAAGGAACATATGTGAAGGGGTAGGATGGAGGGACTCTATTTTCACGAGAGGAAAGCACGAGATAAGTGTTTCACAAGATATTAATTATATTTTTTTCATCTGTTAATTTTATTTAGATTATGTTCTCGGCTCAATCTATCGATCAATATCACCGATATAGCTGAGCATGTAATCAAACGCTCCCAGCATTACATCACCACCTCTCACCGGTAGAAATGGGCAGGGGGGAAATGAGGGCAAAGTTAGTGGAGAAGGAAGGGGGAGGTAGAAAGAAAGGACTCCAGCAAAGTGATTTCTTTTGATTATAATGAGTTGCAAAAAGGTGATGGGGTATTCTATTAGTTGAACACAGCCGTAGCAGCTTTTTATTTTTGCTGATTTTTGAGAATAAATGCAATTTATGTACACCTTAACGGTAAAGTTCTATCTCTTGTGACTTTTATTACCAGAAGAGGTGAGAGGATTCATATTTATATCAAAAAGGAAAGACAGCCTTTTCTACTATTATGAGTGAAACGGTGTGCTTCAAGGACAAATCATGAAAAGGGGGAGTATTTTTTCTACTATAGAGGGTGTGTAAAATACATACGTTAAAGTAGACGCTTGATCTTTTTATATAAATCAGGGATTTCAGAATAGAATATTGCTAGCACAGCAGTTTATATGAATTATGTACAATTTCAAAGGCTCTTGGTATTGGTTTCTTCTTTCTTATTTTTGAATTTAAGCATCCAACATTTATCTCAGGAGTATTTTCTATCCTTTCTTATTTTTGAATTTAAGCATCCAACATTTATCTCAGGATTAATTTCTATATTTAAAATTTTCCACATTTCTCTCTCCGTATTTTATTTCTCTTCTCTCCCCTCCCTGTCATCTCTTTTTTAAACTGTCTTTTAGGCCAAATACATTAGCAGCAGGTGCAATTTTTTTTGTCGTCCAGCTTTGTAGTGTACGTGAGAGTGGATTCCCAAAGGCATCAAAGGTAGCTGAAGTCACAGGTGCAGGAGAACATACGATGAAAAGTGTATGTAAAGAACTTTTGGATTATGCAGAAGTTTTACTCCCTTCAGATTTTCGTCCAATGAATGAAGGCGGATTGGAGGCATTACGAGTAAAAATGGGACACAAGGGGATGAAGCGAAAGTTTTCTTCTCTTGATGGATAACCAATAGGGTAAAGTGGATAAAACAAAAAACACCGCACTCTTTTTTTCTCTACAGGGGCAAATTGCAATGCTATTACGTTGAAACTTTGTGTTAAATGTGGAAAAAATTTATGACAAATTGAAAGAATTACAAATTTATATTTGAATTTGGATATTTTTAACATAGTTGGAGGCCACATTTGCAATAGGAATAGAAGAAAGTATCTTTTTCACTAGATTTAGACGTGCAGAGGGTGCACTCTTGAGTGAGAAAGAAAATTTGATTCATTTTATACTGTGAAAGTGATGAAGTCATAGAGGTGTAACAGAGAGTGTACTATGAGGCTAATGCTATTCTTGTATCGAAAGATTTCAAGTTTCTCGATTTTTCAATGCGAAAAAATTGCTGTGCTGCTACTTCTTTCCAAAGCATATTTTTCCCCCCTTTTTTTGGCCATTTTTTATATTTTCTTTACGTTTTTCTTTATAGAGAATTTTTCCTTTTTTCATTTTTCCCACCCTCCTCCTTTTTGTCCTTTTTTCGTATTTTCTCGGTTTCGGTTTATATACAATCATGCTGAAAATGATTGGAAACTTGTAAATATGAGTTATATGATATTATATATGTAAATCAAAAAGACTATCTTTACGATACAAAACATTCTCGATGTTAAAAATGGATTGAAAGATTTTTTTATAAAATATCTCATTTTGATTTGAATAGCTTATACTAGCGAGGTTTTATAAAAATAGATTGAAAGAAGAGTACAAAAGAAATTTATAAACGGAATAATTTTCAATGTTTTAAGACATCAAAGCCTCCATTGAATAAAGAACAGAGAAATAAACTAAAATTAGCTTAAAATACCTTTAAAAAATCATAGAAATCTTCCTTAAAAAATCATAGAAATCACCTTTAAAATAATAATAAACACACCTAATAATCATCAAAAATTGTAGAAGTCATGAAATTAAAGACATCACTTTGTTTTTATTTTTATTCAATTCGTGTTTCTTCATCTTCATCAAATTCTTCCTTTTCAAGGGCCTCAATTTGATCATTTTTTGCATCAATTGTTGAATGGTTTATTAAATTACAAATCCAATTGGATTTATTCCACTGAGGAGGCTGACGTAACTCTTTGCAAGAAAGAAGAACAGCCATTGTTATATCTTCTTCATCCAAAGCTTCCTATAAAAAATATATTGTTTAATAGAAATACAATAATTATAGCATAACTTATAAACAATGAGTATTCTTTTAAATTATACTCGAATAACTTTAGGAGAAAGGAGAACACCGCAGCGTTGTTTTATCGCCAAACGCATCTTTTCAACATCTTCTGCCTGCAAAAAGTATAACTTTTATTAAAAACACAACCTTTAATTTGTAATACTTTATAAATTTCTACAATAAATGTATATATTTCATTGAATACAATATGTGGAAAATTGTATAAAATTTTTTTAAAAACATTAGTGTGAGGAAATGAACTGGATGAAATACTCTGAAATCCTTCCCTTACATTAAAAATTATTTCTTAAATCTAAATTTGATTTCATTTTTAATTTTTATAATTTGCGTCTTCACCTTCCAACGAGAAGAAGGAAAACATAAAGAAAATGTTTGTAAACTTTCTTCAACATGATGATATGTACAATTCCAAGCCAATTTTCTCCACAAATTACGGTGATATCCCTATAACAACATAAAATTATTATACCATAATATCATAACACTATTTCTAGTATAAATAATTTCATTCTTGTACTCTTCGAAAAAGAATTATCCAGTTTGCCAAGAGAAACCATTTTGGGTGCATAAAAATGGAGATGAAAAATAGGATGAAGAGAAGTGAAAAAACCAACTGAGAGTAATAAAAATAAACAAATTAATAAAGTGAACAAATTAATAAAAATAAAATTTTTAAATAAGAAAATAGGTCCATTATAACGTATTAGTTTAAAATAAATTATAAAGAAAAAATAATCGTATATAAACATTTTTTTCGAATTAAAAAATTAAAATGATATTCGTGATGCTACATTTTTTTTCTATCGTATATACAAGCTTTCTATTCCTATTGCACATCTTTCTCTTCATCTATCCCAAAAGAATTCACAAATTTTTACCAACGTAATATCAAAATCTTTCCAAATAAAAAGATTCAATAAACGCTCCAGCCAAGTATTCCATTCCCATACAAAAGAAGTAACTTTGACTGCACTAGCTCGAGTTTCTTTAAATAAACGAAGTAGACGATGAGGTATTCCAGAATCTCGTCGAGGGGAGGATTTTTGTAGATTTTCTGAAAAATAATTTTCGTAAAGATGGATGAAAGAAGAACAGGTAAGAAGTTGTGAGTATCAAAAACAAAAATTTAATTTAAAATAATTTAAAACAATAAATTATTAAACTTAATAGTATTTTATATGCTATATTTTATAGAAAAATATAGCACTTGGACACTTTATTCTTAGGTTACAGTTTATACGACCTGTCCAACCAAGAAACTACTATCTTTCATAATAAATAAAAGAAAAAAAATTTATTTCTAGCTTTCCGTCATAAATACACAGTCCATATTTTCAGTTCTTTTTTCTTTATTTCCTTTTTCAACATTTGACCTCCTCATCAAATTTCTCTTTTTTCAAATCCTTCTCATTCCATCCCAGTACGTTCACCTTTCCTCCCTCCCCCCACTTATCATTTAACTACCCCTTTATAGGTTCACCTCACACTCTTCTACCCCCTCAATGTTTACATTCCCCCCCCCCCAATTCACTCCCCTACATTCACACTCCCCATTCCTCTTTCTTTTACCAGTAAGACTATAGAACAAACAAAATGGTAAAGTGAAACTATGAAAAAAATCAAGAGAGAATCTCCATTCCTAATCAAAAAATAGAAATCTTCCTTACCATTTCCATCGTCTTTTAGTTCTTCTATATCCAACAATTTCAGTGTGGAGGCTACAGGAAATTTTAATGCGAACATAGAAACAAGAATTAAAAAAAAAAACAGCCTACGTACCAAAAGAAAATTTGGTTTCAACCATTACAAAGCTCCTCCCTCATAAAAATACATTTGTCTAAAAACGTTCTGCATAAAAGTAGTATTGATCACTATAAGGCTTCATTACAAGCTCCATTGAAGGGTTTTTAAAATTTGTTTTAAAAAATGTGCAGCAGAAGTAATTTCCTATACTTTTCTCTCCCCATATTAACGAACAACCTCTGAATACTCATATGGATGCACAACGCAAATCGGTTTCTAAAAACTAAAAATAGTTTACTGCCAGACTTTTTTTAAACAAATTCAAAGCATTTTAATCAAATTTTTGCTTCTCAATTATATTTTTAAAATGATTTGAGAAATCAGCATTGCAAAAACGTTTCTTCTTTATTTCTCAAAAATTTGTGCACCTTTCTCCACATTTCCTCGTCCCTCTTCTCCTTTTATCCTCAAACGCTATCCTCTCCCTCACTGAATCGACCCACATTTCCCATCTTAATGACTGCTACACACTTGCCTTTCCCCTTTCACTTACCACACGTATCCATATCCCCAGTTAGAGTGTAACGTCGGTCACTCCAATCATTGTTAAAATCTCTTAATTGCAAAACATAAGTTTGTTCAGTAATTCTTCGACTAAATCGAAAAAATGCAAAAAGTAAACAAAAGATATCAACCCATCCATCATTGTCTCCACGTCTATTTTTTGAGAGATTCTTTGAAACAGTAGATTTTTGAATAGCCACGGCCATAGGAAAGTCAGGCATTGTTTCTCCTAAAAATTGTGCTTTGGAGGAGAGAAAGTTTTCCTGTGACTCTTCCCCAGTGCAGACAGTTGGAGGAAAAAGAGAAGGTAGGGGCTCAAGAGGAAGAACTCTCTCCTGTATAGGTAAACTCTTTTTATCTGTACAAAAAGAAGTGGAAGAAGAAAAAGAAGGGGTATGTAAAGCGCCTCTCAACATGTTCCCTTCGTCATCTTTATGGGGGGAATTCTCTGCGTGTTGAACATGCGTAGAATAATTTTCAGAGGGTAAAGTACGTTTGGAAAAGGTCCCCCCATTCTTGAAGGGGAAGAACTCCGCTGAAGAGGAGGAGGTAGACAATGAAAGTGAGGAAGGCAGACAATCCATAGACGGTAGAGCATCCTTTAGAGTGTACATTTCTTCTTCATGCAGAGATCTACCAACACCTCGAGAGGATGGCACGTCTTCTTCCCTGTTTCTAGAAATGTTTTCTTCTATTAAAACAGTAGAGATATCCTTTTGTTCTGGTGGCTTTTTCCAACGAGAGAAAAATTGAGAAGCAAGCAGAGGAATTCGTAAAGGACGAAGTTTCCCTTTAGAGAGATCATCCAAAGGTAGAGAAAGAGCTTCATTCTTCACATATGCCTCTGGCTGCCATCCAAACGTATGTCTCTTGTTTGTGGAAGCAGAGAGCTTTGTCGTGGTAGGCAAAGCATGGAGTAAAACTTTCTCTTCGAAAGAAGAAGAGGGGAGAGATGGGGCTAGAGAGGGAGATTCAAGAGCACAGGGACACCATCGCCGTCGCCTCACAAAAGTCCATGAATGATTTTTAGGTAACCTAATAAAACCAAAATGGTAATGCCAAAAACAGAATGGAACAAAACATAAAAATTAGACTTACAAGTAAACATATAAAATAGAAAACAAAAGAAAAAAATCAAAAAATGCAAGAATTCATATAAATTTAAAAAGAGAAAAGTGAAAACAAGTTAGAATGGGAAGATTCATGCACATTCTCACCATACTGAGGCTTTCCAATGCATTGCATACATCCAACCCTCTTTATCTGTTTTAGGTGAAATTTCCACTTCAAACAAAGATTTTTGAAAAGGCATGATCACTGGGCATCTAACAAAAAAAGAGAGAAATTTTTCGATACATACAAAATTGCAGTCATTAAAATAACGTTTGAAGTTTCTTTTTTTTCTTTTAAATAAAGTAGCTCTGCGTAGAGTTATGCATGCAAATGGCTCTTCTCTCTTGTTTATACATGAAGCTTCTTCCTTATCCATGCGTTTTAAAATTGAAAAAAATCCAACAAGAGAAGTCAAGTTTTCTTTTTTTTGTAAATAAATCCGTTTATATAATTTGCTCTACCCATCAAATAGACTCCAGTGTGGTCGTTCCACCAAAAAAAGATTTTGCTCATCAAATATACCAAAAAGTGTTCGTCGTTCATTCTCCCAAATTGCATCACATACACGTTTCTGAAAAAAATTTAGTAGCAACAAATAACATGGGGAAGCAGAAAACATAAAACCTTTTAAAAAAGGTTTTCCAAAATAAAAATATTTCATTTTACTAATGTTTGTGCTTTTCCCTCTCTTTTTTGTAGGGAACGTCCTATATAATATGTATTCACATAGTCTCTCTGGTTTTACTCTCTTTAGACGTGTCATGTGCTCCTCTGTTTATTTCAATCAAATTTTATCCATTCTTTCTAACACCTTCCTCTCGCTTCATATTCGATCTTTTTCTCTTTTTATCCCTATTTTGCCTCCCTTTTTTCCATCTTTTGCCTTCTGCCTTTCCTTAAGAGTGGCTACATCTCCATTTCCATTTATTGTCAAGGGGATTCCCTGAGGATCGTCACCCTCTTCACGAGAGGAAAAAGAATGCGGGAAGGGGGAGAATAATTCAAGTAAATCTTTCCTCTGTGAGTAAAATGGTAGCCACAAATTAGAGGCTGAGATATCTGCCAACGTCATCAATTCCATTGAAAATCCACCCACAGCGGACATATATAAGCCATTCCATAAACAATGAAAGGCAATCAAAGGAGAATGATGAAAAGAAAGGATAGGTGGTGGTAAATTTATGCACCGTTTACTAGTTAAGAGAGATAAGAGATTTATATCGTTTGAGTGCACAGGAAGAAGAAAATCTATCCAAGGCAGAGAAACGTTGTCTTGAGGAAGGGCTGTTTGATCATTTTTCTTCCTTTTAGGGGGGAGAAACAATGGCCTTGGGAAAGTAAGAATATACTTGTAAGGATGAAATGTATGATGAACGAATAGTCGGGTAACATATTTATACGATAAAAAAAATAAAAGAAGAGGAAATTGTGAAATGGCTTGATGCAAGCAACAAAATGTTCCTTTGTAAAAAGAAATAATCAAAAGTAAAAGAGGAAATAATAATAAAGCCAATAAGCGATTAAATCCATACACGCAGGCCAGACTACCGTAGATCAACCTGAAAGTGAGAAAACGTTTAGTACATCGGGAAAGAGAAAAGAGAGGAAGAAATGTGTAGAGAGAGGAAGGGAGAAAAGAGCTGAGACGAGAGAAAATATGAGGAGATAGGCATAGAAGAGAAAGAAAGAAGCGTGCAGTGGGTAATTAAAAGTAGAAAAAAGAGGGGAGGGAGGGAAGAGGGAGAAATGTAAAGAGATTGAAGAGAAATGAAAAGGTAAGAGAAAGTCAGAAAACAAAAAAAGAAGTGAGAAGAAAGTAGAGGAAAAACAAAAAATACAAAACCAAACAAAACCCTAATATAAATAAAATCTTATATAAAGTGTCTGCCACATTTAGCTACAAAAAATCTATATAAAATACACGAATTAAAAAGGAAAAATAAAACTTTTATCATTAAAACCATACCAAAATAAGCTTGTAGTAGTATGATCAAATTCCCAAATAGTTGATAACTCTTTTAGAAGACTTTCAAACCTAAAAAAATAATTTACAAAAAATATATACATTTATATAACCACACAAAAAAATATGTTTTGAAAAGATATAAAATATATGAGTAGCATAGCATAAACAGCAAAAACCAATTTTTCTTAATTGCAAATTAACTTTTAAAAAATGTTCAAACATCAATGATTAAACACAACATCAATAGATACTGTTTAAAAAATATTCAAAAATAACAAAATTATAAGAATAAAAATCAACAAACTCAAAGCTTGTTAATTTGAATAAATTTTCTTAATCCTAGCGTATCAATGACAAATCTATTGTTTTCTATTCCTCTGCAAAATAAATTTTGAAAAGTTTCCTTCTATTTTCTTTGTATTTTTTATCATACTTTCCTTCTGTTGTCATCACTCTTTTCAGCTATTCACCTCCATTTTTTGCAATATTTCCCCATTCTTTCTAAATCTTCTACCTTTGCTTCAATTTGCCAGTTCTATGGAATTGTTGTATGGCTGCAGCAATTGGGAATGAAGAAGATGATTGATGTCGATGAAGAGCAATGCGAGCATGCATCTCTGGGGGTGAACGTATATAGGAAACTAACGGTCGAGGAGAATATATTGCAATCTTCAACTGGCCCAAATCTTCTTCTCTAAATAGGAAAGTTTTTTAAAAGGATAAAAAAAGAGTACACAAAGCTTAAAAATGTAATAAAGAATGCTGAGCCTATACAAAATCTACAAAATATGATGCAAAGGGAGCAAACAAAAACAGCTGTAATTTAGAAATAAAATAATAGAATTATCTTGACCTACTTGTATTCTGAAACAGATCTCTTCTTTATAACTCCTATAAGGGGATGCTTGGCTGGTTGGTGTACACAAAACCAGCCAATTTCTCGTGTGTATACACCCGAAAATGCATATGGAAAAGTGATAGCACCAATATACTCTCCATCTACTGTATATAAATGAATAGATATATCTTTTTCATAATATTGCTCCATTATTGGAATTTTGACAGAACAAACATCAAAATCCACAGAAGATGATGAAAAATGCGATGGAGTGCTGCCTCTTTGGCGATACAGCCACCGATGCCAAATATTGGCATCGGTGGCTGTACGCTTTAAAGGTTGCTCTGATGCATTCTTTTTAAATTCTGCAAGAGAAAATTTATTTATAAAAGAAAAAGAAGACATGAAAACTTAGATATGGTGAAAAGGATGATAGCCAATAAAAAAAGAGAACAAAAAATGAAGTAGAAAGATAAAAACAACTAGAGAAAAGGAAAGATGAAACGGAACAAAAACACTGGATTTGAAGAATAATACAAATATTTCCGAAAACTATTTTATTATTCTGGCAGAAAAAATTTAAGTACCCAAAATTCTTTAACTGAAAAAAATCTTCTCGATGAATAAATGAAGCCAAAACATTACTAATGAAAAGAAATGAAGTTTTTTCAATGAAAAAGTATACCAGAATGCTTGTAATGACAAACAAACTATGAAATAAAGAGATAAAACAAAAAAACTTTATATAAACCTAACCATTAAATCATCACCTATCTTCTCTATCACATTATGCGTTTCATAGTTCATGAAATGCATTACCAATTCCTTTTGATGCTTCCATAGATGTGCGATGATGATAAAGTGAAGCTCCCTCTTCTTCTGTTGGAAAACTCTTGCATATGAGAGGATATGCAGTGAGATTGCTTTGATAATCAACAATTGCATACAGACGACAAGTTTTAGCATTAACACGAAGTCCTTTTGCTTTCAGGAAATGAATCTCCAAATAACAACCACAATTACCTCTCAAAGAAGAAACTGAGGTTTCTGAATGAGAAAGATAAGCTAAAGGATAAAGATACCAAGGAAGTCCTTCTACTACACTCCCAGAAGGAAATCGAGGCGTTTCTAATGGGCATAGAGGCAAAGTTGAATAGCAACTTATGGACATCATCAGAAAAATCCAATCCTAAAAGATGAACACAGTATGCATATAACCTCGTTTTACACAGTACGAGCAGAAATAGTTCAATAATAGAGCAAAATACAAACCATTAAAGAAGAGAAAACTTTTTCAAGGGATATATGAAAAAATTACACAAAGCGACACAATCGGACAAAAATTTTGCCGAAAAAAATTGCAAAACTACTAACATACATAGAATAGAAAAGTATAAAACGGATCAAGATATATGATTCGTGATATTTTCCTATTCAAATGAAATTCTTAATCTTCTTAGCAATATATTCTCCCCAAACAACATATGAAGTAATATAAAGCATACAAAGCTATAGTAATCCTTCCTATTTTATAACATATACACACTTGTGCAACGGTGATATCCTCTGTTCCGAAACATATTTCTTCTGTAGTATACTCCGGTAAAACTAATCCATTGCTTGCCAAGGCTCGACCCTGTGAGCCGCTCAATAAACTTTTCCAACGGCGTCGAGAAGGTTCCTTCTCATTGGCATGATCCACATCCTCATGAATGCAAAAATTTTCTTGCGATATGCCACCTATCGTAATTCTTTGAGGGCGGCCAGGGGAAGAATTAAAGGGTGACTGTGAGACAGTCATCCCAGGTGAGGGGAGTGCCGTCAGCGGGAAAGATGCCACAGCAGATTTTTCTCCTTTAGGTACAGGAATCCGTACAATCCACTTATAAAATCGCTTGTCGCTTTGAAGGCGGGTGGCCACCACTTGACTGCCTCGCAGATTCCAACTGCAGGTGGCAAGAGATGTATCCACGGTGCCCAAATAGAGCGGAGGTACTTTCAAAAAAGAATAGAGGCGATCATCACACACATAAATGAAACGTTTTGCCATACGCTTAGTATGGCGCGTCCGCCGATATAACCAATTTTGCCGAACAAAAGGAATTACAAAGTGCTTAGGGGTCAGTGGATCGCTAATCCTTTTCAATGGAAGCAGAGTCTGAGCACCCTCGTCTACATGAAATCCACCAGAGGAATTCCTGGGATACATTGTTGGCTAAATCGGGGAATAAGGCGAATGTAATGGATCCATTTCAAACCAACAGGACAAACAAAGAAAGCAGGTGAATAACACCACGGCGGTCTTTCAAGAGGTAGAAGCAGCAGCGACACGATTGTTGTGCTTCATGACATCTTTCATGGGTATAGCGAGAGCATGAGTCAACTTTTTTATAGGTATACCTGGTAATGGAAAATTTTTATTTCTCGGCTTACACAAAGCTGAGAACTATAACTTTTCCGGCATTTAACGCCTAGAGTAATGCCTTACTTTTACGAATAACTAAGGCTTCTTTCTCTGCATGATTCAGAGGTTGCCAACTTAGCCAAAGCAATTTCATTCGGCGAGTTTATGTAAATAAGGCATGAAGGAGGTAACTTTTGTGTGAGAAAAATTGCAATACCTTTTCTTGCGGTTGTTTTGAAGAGCATACAATTATCGCATTACTATGTCAATATGCCTGCCACAACGCTCCCTACGGTGCACGAAGACATAGCATTCATTAAGTGCTATTCATGGATAAGGGCAAAAGACAAGTAACAAATTTTGCATTGTTCCAAGGCCACTCTGAGTCGCCTTCTAAAGAGCCATTATTACCTATATTTTCTAAGAGAAAAAACAGGGTTTTTCGAAAAAGAAGGACTTCCGTAATTTCAGCAGACACGTGTTGTATCACTGTTGATGCTTGCTTGGAATCAAACACCAACCTGTTTCTAAACAAAGCTTGCAGATATAGAATTTTGAAAGGCACCTAATTTCTCACACAACCGATGGTTCCGAGCAATGCTCAAAACAATCACCTCTTCAAAAACTACAGCAAATTTCTAAAGAAATTTAAAGCAAAACAGCAGCTGAGACACCAGCAGTGTGTTGTGGCCCTTATTTCGGACTTTTTTGAATCTGCTAGGACTGTACAGCTTTGGGTTAGCAGGACCAGAAAAACTGCAATATGCACAACGTAGTTTACAATTCGTGGTTTTCATCTTCAAATTCCTGTAGAATCCATCTTAAACACGCATTTTTTAAAAAAATGTTAAAGTCTGTAGACATATTTTGGGAAGGGAACAAAATACTGTATGCGACATAGCCAATTACAAGTAATTTACGCACGCGTGTAAGAGTAAGTACTTACAACAGAAAATAAGACAATGAATTTCCCAGTGTCAATTAATATTTTACAGTATTGAAAAATACCACCTGGAAAATGCTACTCGTTACATATTACTTAGTTTTGACAATTCTGCCTTATTTCAAAAATAGTACGGCCGTTTAGAAGATAGGCTACATTACATCTATGGTAATCGTTTTGAATTTATTTTTTCTCAGACAATTCATCTTTCTGGGTATAGCATTGATGAAAGCTATAATGATCGCTGCTTTGAAACGATAACAATATCCCTTATGGCAAGTTTCTCAAAATTCTTCTTATTTCTTACAGATAGCACTCACTATTCTGACTGGGCAGAATTGGTTAAGTTATTTGTCTGAAAATACTACGTTATTCAAAGGGCAAATCATTTTGCAGAAAATGATAATCAGAGTGTGTAAAAATATATATACTTTCGGCATGACTAATGAAATGTAATCAAGAAGTGCGTTTTTCTGTGTACAATGTGGTAATACAACTTCTTTGTGTATCAATTTCGCATGCTTCGTTTAAAGTATACATGTGAACACAGCTTAAGAGCAATAATTCAGGAAAGCTTAAAAACAGGTGGGTTTCATAATTCACTGATTTGCCAAGTACTAGTATTAATAATGTTTATACTTATCCCTCTATTCCATTTTAATTTAGTGGCTATTAATTCGATGACAAGAGAAACCATAAACATTTCCATCATTATTAGACTTAAATGATG
>JADAQX010000368.1:0-47441 GCA_015476325.1 Cardiosporidium cionae
TTCAGTGCGCAGCACACCATCTCAAAAAGTCCCTGTACCTACTCATCAAAATGAACTTGAGAATTTCGAAGCACTTCAAGCTGATTTGAGTAATAAGTTTGAAATGAGCCAATATTCAAATCCAAAATCAAATCAAAATAGAATTGATAGTTCGTATAACGGAACAAAACAGTTAAACTCACCGCATAGTGTGAAATCGAACAAAAGTGACCGCAATGATGTAATGGGAAAAGACTCGACGTCAAAAAGCATTCAATCACATTTATCTACTGATCGAAGCAAACATGATTCATTTAGTAGTCCCCGTAGCACGCAAGAAATGAAGCCTGTCATTGCATCCGATATGGCAAGACTTACGTCCGTCCCATCAAGCGAAATATCATCAGAAGTTTACTCTAACCATGACGACGTGGAATATTCAGTGCGCAGCACACCATCTCAAAAAGTCCCTGTACCTACTCATCAAAATGAACTTGAGAATTTCGAAGCACTTCAAGCTGATTTGAGTAATAAGTTTGAAATGAGCCAATATTCAAATCCAAAAACAAATCAAAATAGAATTGATAGTTCGTATAACGGAACAAAACAGTTAAACTCACCGCATAGTGTGAAATCGAACAAAAGTGACCGCAATGATGTAATGGGAAAAGACTCGACGTCAAAAAGCATGCATTCAAATTCATCCTGCAGTCAAATGTATGGCGAGGCAGCAGCCCACAATGATTACAAAATGAAATATTGCCAGGTGGATTTTTGTAATTTTAAGGATTAGTTGTGCTAGTTCTTGCCAGCTTTTCCCCCAGTTTCTGCACTCTGTACGGAAGTTTCTATTCTTGCGAATTGTTATCTTTCTTTACTATTCGTCCCCATTTCAATATATTTTTGGACATAATTGCTGTTAAGCTATGAATGTGCAGGAAGGAGTATTTTTAGAAAAGCAAGGATTTCAAGCAAATACTAGATTACCTAAGAATTTTAATGAAAACTTGGTAACGCAATACTTGCTTGAAAGTTGTAAATTAGCAAAACTAGTAGCTGCACAACTTCCCTAACCACTTATACTTTGCTCTGATTTTTCTAAGCAAGTTCTAAAAGTTCTGTATGAAAACTTCTTTTTTCATATAGAGAAGTAGTAAATATTACCGAGATATGACATATCGGAAGATTACTGAAAAGCATTTGAATATAAGATCTGCAATACAGGATTTAGAATGCGAGCAGATTCCTCAGGAACAGAGCATAGACGAACACGAGCAAAACAAACAAATGACACATAATAACAGTAAAGAAAGGGAACTCGAACTATCAAGAAATTTTCTGAGAAAACAATTGAATGAGATTCTATCGCGTCTATCGCAAAGTGATAAGCGATTTCAGAGATTAGCAGGAAAGTATGAAGTCTTACGGAAGCAGAAGATTGACGTGAGTTTCCAATTATTGTTTACAATTGAATCAATGTTTCAAAAATTAAGAAATATTAAAATAAGTTGTTTGGGGTAAACGTACGTGATCTTAGGCCGAATTACACTCAGAATCTCTTATTCGCAAAAATCGTCATCTTGACGAGGAACTCTCATGGAAAAAGCAGGAAATAAAAGGTTCTTTTCTATTATTTCCTGCTACAGCATTGTTTAAGTGGTAAAAATAAACATGTTTTCGTTTTTACTCCAGCACTCCTAGTACGGCTTGGATCGGTGGACAATAACAAAAGTAACAATAATCAAGTAAATATCAATTAATACAAATTAAGTTATCTTTCATCGTAACCAAACATATTCTGAATGCGATGAAATGTTGTCTTGGCAGGTTTCACGCTCTAGGGACCCTATTCTGAGCTATTTGACAAGAAGCGGTCATGGGGAATGCATTGTGAGTTTTAGTAACAGTAGAAGTATTGCCAGGGCGTAAAGATGTTCCTGCATTGCTTTCCTATCTCTTTAACATGTAGGAGAAAAATGCTTTACGTTGCCTACGTATGGCTGAAATGTCTATTTCAAGAATAAATCAGCGGTGCAGGTGTAACAACAACAGTTTGCATCCTCTCAGGAAGAGTATAGAAGTAAAGAGAATACAGCATTGAATTACTGTTTTTAATTTGTTTGCATATTGCTAATAGGCATTGCTATTTGTAAATGATGTGCATGTTTGAGTAGAGAATTATCTCATCTCATAGAAGTTTACAAGAAACGATTCGTTACCAGCAAGCTGTTATTGTTCGATGCCGCAACCTGGGTCTTGGGCTTGGGTTCCAAAATGGAAATCCGCCTAAATACAGTTACATCTGATTATTTTCACTAAGGAAATTCAGTGATAGACTTATTAATGTCTTTCGTTGGGGTGGAATGGTAAAGTCGTCATCATTTTGGGCCTTGTAAAACTAGCTTTTATCCAGGTCAAACTGACGATGAAAAGCGCTATTACAGAAATACTTTCGTGGGGATTTTTTTCTAATATGTTGGTTTACTGTATACGCTAAGCATTTTTCAACAGCTACTATAAACTGGTAGTTTTCTATAGTACAAATTTCATAAATTTTGTAACATATATAAAAGGGAAGCATTTACTGCTGGAATAATATTAAAGAATGTAATTTCTTCAGCGTTACTATGCTGGCTTGGAAATTGTTTCCGTAGAACTTAAATACATCATATTTCAGATAAGTAAGCGAAGCCATGACTTGTTGATGATTTATTTGAATCAACAAGACGTTTGAATAATACTTTGTGTAGCAGAGAATAGGGAATACAAAAGCAATGAATTAGCGGCACGCAAAAGTATTCAACCGTATGTATGTATGTACACTTTCGGAATATTGCTTTAGAGAATTGAGTGCAGTTTCAATGATATGAATATGATGAGTGATTGATCTTTCTTATTATTATCAATTAACTTCATTCCATTTTTTGCATTTGGTCTGATTTCAATTTATATAAATGTAGAATTTATGATTCATTTTGTTTGTTAACGAAGAACAAAAATCAGCCGAAATGATGGTGGCCCCGTACTCACTTAAAATAAATTTTTAAGAATAATCAGTAAAATTCGGCGAGACCTTTCTTAGTAAATGCGTAGGGTCTTAACTTTGATGAGAGAGGAGAAACAGAGAACTAGCTGTAAGGAAGAAACTTACTTCAAGTAAACCTCGGAGTTCTAAAGAACATGAGATTGAATAAAATATCTTCACGGTAAAGTTAATTAATATTTTACGATGAAAGGAAGGAAACCAAAAACATTTAAATCGTACAAGAGCAATCTTTCCTAATTTTGTGATATCAGACGCAAACAAAAAGGACGATTTAGTCACTAAATTTGATTATTATTCTTAACCAATGAAGGTTATTTGAAATCAAAAATTCCCTTAGCTAAATTGAATACTAACCAGTATCCAAAACTGAATCGCAAATTCTATTTCTACTACTAAGTAATTAACATTGATCAGGTTTGCTATTCTTACTTTTAACATTAAGGGATTATCATCTACCTTGGTGGTAGATGGTTAGTACTATTCGACTTCGTTCTTATTCATGTGCATTCAAATACAAGCGCTGTCAATTAGATTTAACACGTCTCGTTATGAGAAGAAAAACATCAATATAACATTCACCACAGGACATTATTTAATCACCTAAATCAAAACAATGCTCAATCTTATTCATAAGCGATGGACACTTGTTACATCTGCTTACTATCCAAAGCGGGGGAAAATTTACATTAACCAATCAAGAACATTCAAAACTATAATAAAAACGAGATGCGTGCGCAAACAAAGAAAAGAAATTGAATCAAAAGTATTGTATTTAAATGGAAGAATTCCAACACATTTTCATTCATTAATTCGATTACTCATAATCAAGAATGGTTCAAAAATGTATTTTCTAACATGACTGAACTCGCTGGTTATCAAATTAACTCTTTTTGTTTTCTAGAATATATTGTATTTGTCATAGTGTCAATTTTAGGGCTTAGCAGCTGGTAAGCAAAATATTTAATTAATGTATAGAAAAGGATGTGATGTTGTAAATTTTGCTACATCGCAAAGAAAATAGTTATAAACCCTTGCATGCAAAACATAACGGTACAGAATTTTCCCAATTTTACTACCATGTATTTTAACATACAGGGAATCCCAAGGGGATTTGTTAACCCAACGTTACTGCTTTTTCGCATTGCGTAAATTGCATTGGAAACTTGACAGCCTAGAGTTTTATTAAATTGCAAAAGCCAAGATGCTTTATGGTGAACAAATTACTGCGAGTTAAAAAATATGGATTTCAATTTATGAGAAAAACTTCCATAAGTATTCTTATTGAATCTTGTGCAAGCATGGCATTTTCTATAAGCGTTCTATCATACGTTCTCTGCCTACTTCAAATGAATATAATTCGTCTGCATTAAGGTGTTTCATAGCTTTCTTCTTTAATTCAATAATCAGAACTCTTTTAGTAGAGTCCCACAATGAAGACAAAACTGTCTCTACGGTACCGTCTACCATCTGCGAAAGTGATTAAAGAAAGGAACAGGGTTTAGCACTTTTTTCATATACATGCAAAAAAAGAAGGGAAAATTGTATTATAAATCTTTTTCTGTTTACTATATTTTATGATTGGCCTCTCTTCAAGAAAGAAATTAAGTGTGTCTTGATCGAGGAAAAGAGGATAGAATAAACACACAGCAGTTCCGACTGCTGCACTGCTAAAAAACTTGTTAATCTAAAAGGGTGTCAAATGTATTTTCACTTCCTTAAGGGATACTGCGAGATGTGAATGTATCCAATTTGAAAGAAATAACTGTGAACTAAAACAAACTAAGACACAACTCAATATAACTATAATTAAATAAAATAATGGAGAAATAAGAAATTATAATGAGGAATAGTGGCTTGCATTGTAACGTTGCCATGATCAAATCTAGCGCTAGTTTGATGTTGCACAAGAAAAATCACTTAAAGACGTTCAGCATTGAGCACCTTCACTGCACAGAAATGTATTGTTGGAATAGAGAATGCGTAGCTGCTTTCATTGAAAATCCACTGCGCTGCTACTACAGAGTCAGAAATAAATTGATGGTACTACTGATCTACTTTATCGATTAAAGGTAGCCTCTATTTGAACGAAACTGTCTCATGGTAAAACTTGCAAACGAGTATGCATTCCTCAGTATGCAGTAAGAAATATATAGAGTAATTCGGGTTAAACTGCGTGTAATCACCACGCAGTATGCGTTTCACAACAAGATGTCTCTTCGCCGCGAACTAAAATATACTTGTGACATGAAAAATAGTTATTCTTTTCTTCGTTGAGACAGAAGGATATAACTAAGAACGATATATTTTTTTGCACATTATATTTTTTTTATGAGATGTATTGGTGCACAAGTAAAAAAATTGTAATCTTTTTCCTGTACTCTTTTCTTTGTGTATGAACCTCTCCCGTGTGCAATTCCATACAGTTAGACGTCTTTTGCAAGCATCCACTGAAGACAATCAAGATTTTTAAATTTTGAGGTGACTAACAAACCATTCGAAAGATTGAAAAGATTGATAGCACCAGTTCTCACATTATTCGATTTTTGATTAGAAGTGTCACACGAGAATTAAGCATGGCACTAGACGTACAATATGTATTTATTGCGTTTAATTACGTGTCCTAGAATCCTATATGTTAATCAATAATTAAGACAACTGGTTTTTCTCTCTTGTGTTTTAATTTTCTCTTTATTTTTCCTTTCTTCATTGCCATTATTGTGAAATGTATAAAATATTAAATTATAGCTACAACAACCTCGCATAGACATTCATTCATGACAAGCGGCAATAGGAACATTAATAACAGCAATACAAGCTTTTTCCTAACATACCTAAACAAAAACAAAACCATCAGCACAACTCACTCAATACTTGTGGGGAGAACAACTTATATATGTAAACTTTGCTAGACTATGTTTCTTTTTTAATCCTTTTCGCAGAAAGTAAAGGGAGATATCTAATTTACGATCATATAATTCTCTTTTCCCCTTTTACCCCTAGGCTTATTTTCCTGCCCTTGTAGTTTACTCGTAAGTTTTTCTTATAGTAGTACAACTAGTGTGAGAAAACATGCATAAAAATTGCATTAACTACTTAGTTAACATTTTCAAGAAAAGAGCAAGAGATAGTTAGCCAGAATCGAGATATCGATTAGCGAAAATGTGACGATTAATCATAGCACCAAATACACGTTTTGCAAGCTTAATATTTATGTGAACGAATGCATCCGGTGAGACTCCTTGTTTCTACGATAAGTATACTCATGCTCTCTAACGAACAGTAATTAATGAAATTCTTTGTTTAAAGAATCCGACTGATCAATCAACTAATATTAGTTGCAGGTTTTGATTAATCTAAGCTGTAAGTTTTATGGTGAATGGTTCGATTGATTAGAATAGCAAAACAAATTTTAAAAAAAATATATTTATAGTAATTGCTTGGTATGAGAATATAGTTTGCTCTAGTGGAATGAAGCTTTCACAAATTTGGGTTATGAAACAAAAAGTTTTGCAAGAGGTTTTAAGATTTTTCCTTACCGCCGGAGAAAGAGAAGTAAAAGTTTCAAAACCAGTAACAATAGTTGTAATTTCAGCGATATGGCCACCATCAGGTTCATGGAAGAAAGTTCTTGGTGCTAGATACGCATAGCAACGACAGTTGAGTTTGTCGCTGATTTTCACTGACAATCATTAACGTGGATATCTGTGCTCGTAAATTCTTTGTATACTAATTAAGAGCCGTATAATATTTCTTTCTTGATCGTAGTTGGGCAACAAATAACATGCAATTGATAATGCTAATAAATAGCACCTTTCTGTGACTTTATTGTCATTTCCTTCACTTTATTAGGATGATGAATTGAACCGATTGAATTCATTCTTCAATTTTTCGCAATTACTCAAATTACCTTCACTATTTATCGAATGCAACGTATGATTTTTACTCCCGCAAGGCAATTCCCCGGATTACAATTTCTTCAGCAGTTTCCTCCTCCACGTTGTCGTTATTTTGTTCAGCAATTGCTGTTTGTATTTTGGAAGGGCCGTTATTTTTTTACAGGTTATTAGTTGACAGGCAATACAAATGAAAAGCCCTTTTTTGAAATTTTAAAGTAGCGAGTTTTATTCTGTTCCCTTTTTCTGAATAGTTATCTACTGGATCAACATCTGGTCTGTAGAATGAGGTCCTTTTCTAAAATGAATTTTCTTATTGTTTCGTTTTAAGTGCTACCGAGGAAGGTTGTCTTTCTTACTCGTGTAAAGAAGAAAGTAAATAAGATCTTCAATATAAAACTTGGAATGTGCTTCTCGCTATGTAAATGGTTGTCGTTGTATTGTGCACTTCGCTATTATATTATAGTTTTTTCTCTAACGTAATTATCGTTTGGGTTATATCACTTTGGGGGAAACATTCGTATAGCTACGTAAACCTATTTCTGTTTAAACATGAACTTCTTTGGAACTATTTTGAACGTTTTGACTTGCTTACTTTCCCCTCCTTTTCTGTTCAGACAAAATGGAACATTTTGATTACTTTGTAATTGGTGGAGGAAGTGGTGGCATTGCAAGTGCGCGACGTGCAGCTACATATGGCAAGAAAGTTGGCGTAGCAGAATACAAACGCTTAGGTGGAACCTGCGTTAATGTTGGCTGCGTTCCTAAGAAGGTATGTTTTATTTCTTTTCCTACAACATTTTTTACTGCCGATCACAATGCCTCAGCCCACACAGTTGGCAATATTATCGAAAATTTCGCGCGAGGATTACTTGAAATAAGATTACATACGTTGATTTGAGTCTCTAATATATAATTGCGAAGTTTACAAAACAATAGGAGTAACATGCAATTTCCGATTTAACATAAAATCTAAACTAGTATGCATTTTTTACTCGTATTTTTGTTTCTATGTTTGATGCTACTCCGACATCGTATCTTTTTCATTATCTTGGATATTTTGTTTGTTTTATTGTTGATTTATTCTTTGATATCTCATTTCATTGAAATTGCTCTTGTGGATGGAAAATTGAACAATTTAGTACTTTCTATTCTTTCCCATTAAAGTGGAGACTTTACTTCAATTTTATAACTTCTTGTGGTCATCTAATTATTTTCTAGCTATAAATTTCTGTTTTTCTTTCGTTTTTCAATACTTGTTTTTTAGTGTTTTTTGTTACTCTTTTCACTTTTGTTCTATCGTGCTCGTAGACTCTACTGGTATTATGCGGCAAACTTTCAAATTTTTGAACTCTTTTCTCTATCAGCATTCTGTGCTACTTTCTAATAATATGAAAACACTTGTTTCTTTTGACTAGGTGATGTGGAATGTTGCAACTACAAGCGAAGTACTAAATGATTGCAAGCATTTTGGATTTAAACTTGAAGGTAATATCTCTTTTTCTTGGGAATATGTGAAAAAATACAGGGATGCCTATGTAGCGCGTTTAAACGGCATTTATCGGCGAAATCTTCAAAATTCCAACATTTCCTTCTATCCAAACTGGGCTGATTTTACCAAAGAAGGGGATAGGATAATTGTACGTCTTTATAATCCAAACGGAGAGGATATACGTGTAACAACGGAGCATTTATTACTTGCTACTGGTGAATTAAACAAACATTTTCATTTTTGTGTTATGTAAAAGCCCCGCTTGTCGTAAATAAGTTCATTGGCATGTGTTTTGTATGCCAAGGATGCACTTACAATTCATGAGAATAGAATGAAGGAACTAAAGAAGTAAGAGGGACTATAGCGCTACTAGATTGTAGAGAATTTATTTCAAGATCCTCGATTTCCCTATAAGAAATGTATGTGGAAATATTGTAAGAAGGAGAGGTAAAGATTTCGAAAATAGGCTTCGTAAAGTTTGTCTTTAGAGGACCTTTTATAGGAAAATTATGGATAGTATAAATCTAAGACATAACCTTTTTATGATCTCTAACACTTTTTATTTGTATTTGAGTAGCAAGAAACTATGCCGATTTTTTCATCTTTTTTTAAAAGGATAAGAAAGAGAAAACAATGACTTTTAAAAACGTTAACGAATGCAGAGATAGACCGTGTATACATACAATGCACTATGATTCTTAAGAAAATACCTTTCTTTTGATAAGTTCTTCACATTCCATGCAACTTCTCATTTTTTTGCCATCTTATTGTTTCTTTACTAAAAGAAAGAGTTTTATTAAAGGTTTTGGTGTCTTTTTAATTTTTTTACGAAGCAAAACTATATACTGCGTGATTTATAGGTGGAAAACCGAGTTCGCTTGGAATTCCGGGGGAAGAATTTACCATCAACTCCGATGGATTTTTTGAACTTGAAACACTTCCTAAGAAAGTTGCAGTGATTGGAGCTGGATATATAGCAGTGGAACTGGCTGGAGTTTTGAATGCTTTAGGTTCTGACACGCATTTATTTGTACGCGGTGACATGGCGCTCAGAAAATTTGATGAAATGTTGAAAACTAATTTGAAGATAATTATGGATAAACATGATTTGAAGGTAGGGCTTACATGAAGAGTGTGTCATTTAAATGGAGAATGCTTACGTACAAACATCAATGAGGATTTAAGTAATAATGGAATGAAGAGAGGAAAATAAAAATGAAGAAACATATCAGCAACTTTGCAAAGGCGCAAAGAGAGGGTTGCACTAATTTGTACTTGCTTAGAGAAACAACACTACTATTGCCTTTAACGGTGACCTCTCTGTTAAACTTGAGGTGTACTCTAGCATCAATTTTATGCTGTAGGTACGATTATGAACCTTTTGTATGAAATATATTTTCTTGTTTCGTGGTCGTCTTCGCTTGTGAACAGTGTTCTATATGTACCTACATGAAACAACACGATGATATTTACTGTATTAAGAGTTTGACTTCTTCAGTATATTTCTACCCTTAAAAATTTTTTTTTCAATGCTTTTCTTAGCAAAGCTATAAGTTTCTTATTTTTTGTAGATCCATCCTGGGAGTGTCTTTGTTGCTATTACAAAGGATGCTGATTCTGGACTTTTATCTATCTCATTAAAAAATGATGAAATAATAGGTGGCTTCGATTGTATTTTAGTGGCTATAGGAAGACTTCCAGAAACGTGGAATTTTCCCCAAGTTGAACCACAACTTAAGCAAGAAAATCGTCCCTATTTGTCTGTGAATGATTATCAAGATACAGTTCTCCCTGGAGTCCATGCACTTGGAGATGTTTGTGGCAAGGTAAGGTTTATAGCCATGTACGTTTTGTTTCTAGCTTTAAAGCGTAAAATAGCGTCCAGAGATTCCTTTTACATTCTGCTTCACTTCATAATGATGGATAATCATATTTTTTTCATTTTTTATTCGTAATAGAAACTGGAAGCATGTGTACTCTTTTTATCAAATGGGCTGTGTGTTGAAGTTTATTCTTTTAAACTTTTAAAGAATGTTTTGTAGTGAGACAGCCTATATAGCCATGCCTTTGGTGTGGGAAAACAAACGCAGTTTCAGCAGGGATTCCATTTTAAAATAAAATCACTGTGCATGCTGAGCGAGAATATGCTATTTCTATTGGATATGGTATTTTCTATGAAACTTTTTTTGCCATCTTTTTGAGGAGCACAACGTATATTCTTTGTATTATTTCCTATATTTAATTTTGTAGCGCAAAATTGTGTACATACTCTCTGTTGCCGGAATTTTTAAAACTTACAGATAGAATTAACTCCCATGGCGATTGCTGCGGGTCGTCGATTGGCGGATCGATTATTTGGAGACCTTCCTGAGGCAAAGGCATCCTATGAATTTGTTCCTACAGTGATTTTCTCCCATCCTCCTATTGGTAAGACGTACGCTCTTCCCTTCTTTTCGTGCAAAGTGATGAATGTTTTAAAATTTTTATCCCTGTGTTTTTCCGAAGAGAGACAGACTTTTAGGTATGATATGTGATGTGGGGAATAAACTTCAAACATTTAGCTTATTATTCATTGAAATATATTCTTAAGTATTTTTTTGAGCAAACTATGTGTAGATTGATCAAAGCAATCGTCAATTTTTGAAATTTTGGTTACAAGATATCTTTTTATCGGTTTATGTCTTATTTTGTCTACCTTACATCTTCTACGAGTTTTAATTTTTTTTTTTTACGCGTGTTGGCTACGCACTCTTATTTCTTTTTTTGTCTTATAGATAAATATATAAATAAGTTAATTGGATATTTTTATATGTTTGGTTTCTCTAGAGTCAAACTGTACTCTACTTTAATGAATGTGTTGTAAATTCTTTTGTACGTAATATGTTTTTCCTTTTTGAGGGATCCTCTCTTTCCCCATATTTGAATAACTTTATTTCTATTTGTTCATGAAGGTTAAACAGAAGGTTTTCGACTATCTTCTATATGTTTACTAACATCTGGTTGTTTCTTTTAGTTTAGAGATTTTTATACCCACTACACTTACTTTAATTTCTTTCCTTGCAGTTTTATACTTAAAATTTGTTACCTTTGTAGGGACCATTGGCTTTACTGAAGAAGAAGCAAAGCAGCATTATGGTGAACAAAATATTAAAGTGCGTTGATATTTTAGTTATTTATTTTAGTTAAAATAAAGATTCGCTGTTTGGAACAATGCCAATTCTGTACTGTTTTATTTTTTTATGCTTTTCCTATTCTTTTACTTTGTTTTCTTGGTGATCTTTACTCTTTTTGTTTTCCTTCTTTTTTCTTCACTCTCTTCATTTGTGTTAAACCTTTTTTCTTTTTCAATCTCTACCTCTTCATTTGTCATCCAGGGATGGGTATGTTTCATTGTTGCATTAATAAAATGTATTTTTATCTTTGTAACAGATATACAAGAATGAGTCCGTAAATTTATATTTTGGAACATTCGATATAGCTCCGGCGGATAAACCTAAAACATATATGAAAATGATTTGCTTGAAAAATGAAAATGAACGCATTATTGGACTCCATGTTATTGGAATGGGAGCAGATGAAATGATTCAAGGATTTGGAGTTGCTATCAAAATGGTTAGTATGTCGCATATTTCATTCGTTTTTCTATCTCTTGTAAAGGTATGAGAATAGAAATTCAAATTTATCTGAGAAAAACAGATGCTTTTTGGAGGAAAAAATTTCACATTTGAAGTTTATTGGGGGCGCATTGAGTACCTATTTGGCACGAATGCTAGTAAAGAAATGGCCAAGGAGAAAGATTGCATGCAAGAATTCCCATTTTGAGAGTGTGGTTAAACTTAATTTGAAAAAGAAATAAATGAATTTTTACTTTTGGGAAATAGTTTGGATTACTTGTTACTGCTTGAAAATTATCGCAAAATGTTTATTATGTCGCTACATTGTGCTTTAGCACAGTTTAATATTTTTTTTCATCTCTCTCGATTTTGCACTTCTGTGGATTTCCTTAAATACTTTACGACAAATGCATTTAAAATTCCTTTGATACCTACACAGGGAGCTACCAAAGCCAATTTTGATAGTTGCGTGGCTGTACATCCCACAGCTGCCGAAGAATTTGTCACAATGTCTCCATGGGGACTATAAGGCATTCGGTTTTTCCATTTTGAGCGCGATTCTAATGCAGATGAGTTGTCTACCTGAACACCCATTTCATCGCGGTGATGGTGAAATACATTTTCTCGGTAGAATTTTTCGAAGAAAATGTCATTCTGTAGTATCTGCATATCCCTTTCATCGAAAGTAAAAAGTCATGCGGAAAAAGAAAATTTGAAATTTTCAATGCAGAATGAAGTAATTTCTTTTTCATTTTTTAAAAATTGCTTTGCTTTTTACGTTTGGGAAAGGTTTTCTGCTTAAAACGTCTATATCTGCAATTCCCAACAAAGAGTCATCTCTCCATTTATTCTAAATGTTGAGAGGGAACTGTTTTTTGTACACTTAACTCATCTATATCGTAGCATTTTTCACCTGTACCAATTTTCATGCATAGAACATTTCTTCCCCGTGTCTGTCATGACAACCTATGTAATAAGATTTTTTAAGCGTTTTGTAATTGCTGAAAGAGCATTCACAGAGTTAGAGTTATGTACGAATTCTTTACTTGCTCAAATGCTCTTTTGCAATCGATTTTATTTTTGAATAACCCTACACACGAAGAAATGCCGTAACAGTAATGACCAGGGTAGGGTACCACATTTAATGAAGCAGCACCGAAAAATAACGAAAATAAAACGTCGCTCCACTGTTTCTCTGTGAACTCGTACATAGAACATTCGCTTAGAGTGCAAGGAAAGCCGTTTTTTTTATTTTGTAGAATGTTGTGCGAAATCTCATGCACATTGGACTCCGTGTGGAAGGAATATTTCTACTAAGGCTGTTTTATATACTATATTTTTCAGCTGACGAATGTTTGTGTTATGTCTGCATGCAAGTCTGAGATCCGTTTCTCCATGTCGCAACAAAAGCACGATAATCAGCATTAAATTCGTTGACGCGCCCTTTTTGGCTAGAATGCAAAACAAACAATATCTTATATAGCAGTGGCATTTGCCAGTGTGTTAAGAATGTGATAGAAACGGAAAATCAAAAGGAGCATTATTGATACAATCTACTCAATTCGATACCTCGTTAAGACACTCAGATGAACTGATGGATGATGCAGAAGCGACGTATTCAAGGCAAATTTATTCGTGTTAAATCGTGTGAGGAGTGTGCTACATCCGAGGAATATGTCAGTATGATCTTTACATATATAGATTGGGGTACCTGGGAATGCAGTTCAGCGAAGCATCAGCTATTTGTGGTTTTGTTGTCCAATTTTTGGCTATTCTCAAACACTGCAGGAAAAATATAACAATTTCCTCTGCGTTTCTTTTTTTAAGACGATTCACTGATTTTCTCCCAACAATTAACTCGTAGTCACAAATTAAATTGCTATCGCTAATTATTTTGCTTTCCCAACGAACATTTTCTACATTACGTATTCTTAGCAGAGCAGCACATCACAAGCAGTTGCAAGCGTACTGCTCTTTTCCAATATTCCATCTCTACGCTTATGCACTTTTCAAAGACGACTGTTTTGCGCATCTGCGAATGTACAATTTGTATCCACATGAAGCAGTAGATAATAACAGCTAGACGAAGAAATTTGTGCATAATTTTCATATTCTTTGTTCCTCATGGGACTCCCGACGTGGTTTTGTACCCTCCAGTCAAACTTGGCGAAAACTGTCAAAATTCCAACGTCACGATATGTTACGTTAGCTACAGTATCACCAGAGGGTTTACCACGTTGTCGCACAATAGTATTTCGTGGATTCTTGCATGAAAATTCGCGCGATGGTTCGTTCCGTTTTCCTACATAATTTTTTTAGCAAAAATCCTTTGCAGCTGCTTGAAGTGGAACTATCTATATCTGTAAAAATAGTATCACTTCTTCAATACAGTAGCATTCCTCTTTTAGATGTATGATTTTTAGTATTGATTCATAACGCAATTGGTGTATTGTATCTAAAAAAAATGTAGCGTATTTCTCTACGGCCACTAGCTAGACTGTTACGTAATTGCTTTTATATTCAGGTGCCTTAATGTTTTGTACGGATTCACGTACAGATAAAGTGGTAGATATTCGAACTAATCCCCAGGCTGAAATATGTTGGTATTTTCTGGAAACTCGAGAGCAATTCCGAATACAAGGAATCATTCATTTGATTCAAGAGGAGGAATTGAATGAAGAACTGGGCCGTTCTCGAACGAAATTATGGAATGAATGCAAGTAAAACATTGATACTCTCCTCAATAATTGTATGTCAACATTCAGCACAGCAATAACGATACCTGAAGTAGTTGGCTTTGTAAAACTGATTCTGTTCTGCAAGCAATTAAAGAATGATAAAAAGAACATATGCTGTATGAGACAGGTGGTAATTAATCTCTTTACACACTATTCCTAACAGAAAACACATTGTTGCTTATGTGTAGTATTGTGCAGTGTCTTACTTGATATATGTATGCATATGCCACTTTTAGTGTTTTTTGCATTTTTGGCTTTTGGACTCGTATCTCTGAATGAAATCAGTTAAATGTACTCTTTTTCTGCTCAGAATATTAAAACTTACATAATATTTTCCTGAAAGGCTTGGTAACTATGCAATCATTCTCTATAATTGAACACTTTATGTCGCTTTTGCTTGCTTAGTGACGATATTCGTCGTGGATTTTTGGGACCCCCACCTGGTTCTTCCATCAATGAAACCGATAAAGCTGTATTTAAAATAAATATGGAAAGTCTCCGTAGCCCTATTCCACCGAAAACATTTTGTGTACTTATTCTCAATCCTACAAAGGTCTAGGATGATTTGTTAAGATTGCTTTTTTATAGAAATTTTAAATGCATTTTAAAATGTTAGTTCTAATGAGCTTACCTTGTTTACATCACTGCACGTGTTCTTGTAGTTCAATGAAACGTAAAGTTACTTATATTGTACGTGCTAATTACTTGTAGTTTTTATGGGTGCAATATTCATAGTCGAATGCATAAATTATAGAAAAATGCTCAGAAACATTTTGCTGTAGAATGATGTTTACAATAAATTGACATGTACTGCAATGGTTAAAAAGACATTTCATTTTTTAAAAAGGAAGCTTTATGTTTTCTAGGATTAGTGCTTCCATTTGAAAGCATTTTTCTGATCGGAATATATTGAAGTTGTGGTCTCAAATTTGCCCTTTAACACTTCATTGTTATGTATTCAGGTAGATTGGGTAGATCTGAAACCTGATTTCCGGCGGATGTTTTTTTTCCGAGAATTGACGCCGTCAGGCGATTTTGAATGGAAAGAGCAATCTGTGAATCCTTAATTTAGCAGCAACTTATAGGCATTTCTGGAATAATCTTAATTGCATTTCATTTGTAGTTTGCTCAATGCTTTAACAACTCATCTCTAATATTTTATCTCGAATTTTAAATATGCCTATTCTTTTGTAATTTTCATTCAATAGAAATTGCGTCTTGATAAATTCGCATCGCGTTCCTTCAAACGTCGCAGATGCACCTGCCCAACTGTGTATTTTATTCATATTTATTTTTTTTACATAGTATTTCCTATATGCGTTACCATTTTTCAGGTTATTTCGCTCGTTTAAATTAGCTAAGTAAGTTGAATTCTAAAAATATTGCACTAAATGACTTTAAGGGAGCGTCACAATGAAGAGGGTAGATTTGTGTAATCAAACCATATTTATGATGGAAAAGGAAAATGTACTTTGATTCTCCGCCTGTATGTATATTTGAAAATCTTTGATTAAAGTGTCACATCAAGTTCAATGATAGTAGTCAGGAGAAAGGAGCATTTAATTATGTTTAATTCCTTCATATACTTTTTAATTAATAGTTGAAACAATAAAATGACATTCCCATATTCTTTGTTAAAAAGTGGCATATCTCATGTTTTTTGCCGGTTCTATGCTACTTATAAAAAACTATTTAACTGGGGTGGTATTCTGGGCACCTTTATACAAAAACACCTACCTTCCTAAAAGTATGATAATTTTGGAATCCTTTCCAAGCATTTATACTAGAAATATAATGAAGGATTGAAATTAAAGGAATAGTATATATTTTTGATTGGTAATGATATTTTGTCAAAGGAGATATACGAAGGGTCAAAATGACATTTAAGTACTACACAGAACGAAGAGGTTTATTGTAGGGAAACACTTTTAATCACACCTATCTGTTTCATTGTCACATTCACTATTCCAATAGCAAAACTCAATAGTGTATATTAAAAGTATCTTTCCCTTTTTATCATCGGCCGCCGTGAGCACACCCAAACGAGCCTGTTTAGTATGGTGAATGACAACTCTTGACCACCGCAGTTATTCTTGAAAACTAAATAAGACATTCAATTTGAACAACTAAGGATGTGAAAGCGAGTAGAAATAAGAGGTGTATTTTTCAAAAGCATGCAAGAAAGATAGTTTAAAATCGTAACTCGCATTGCAGAAAACACAATTTTTCAGTGCATATAAAAAAATCACAAGGCGACACGCAACAAGTGCTGCGCTTTTTAAATACACGAACGCCAAATCTCTTTTTGTTGCAATCTTATGTACCATTTCTTCAAATTGTAGAACAAAAATAGTTATTTCAAGACATTTCCTACAAATTTATCGAACCAGGAATATTATTAAATTCTCCAGGTTTGTTCCAGCCTGATGAACAACTCCCTGCTTTCTACTGAATTTCCAATGTTTTGGAAGCATGCTTTTGCATTAGACACTTGTTAGAAACTATAAATATTTTTCTTTTCTTGTGTGTTGTGGAATGGATCACTACAATTTTCCTCACGTCTCACGGCACAGCAACGATGGTGAAGCTATCCCTCAGGTTTCATTTCCACCTTCTCCTCCGCTTGTTCACGAGAGAGAAACGGAAATTCCACATGCACAGCCCCTTAGGACGGATGGACTACCCCAAAGTTCTAAGACATTCTATGATGTATTAGGACTCCACCCATTTGCCTCCAGAAACGACATTAGAAAAGCATATTATGCATTATGCATGCGTCATCACCCAGACAAGTGAGGCGTATTCCTTTTTTGCATTTGATTAAAGGCTACATACGAGTGTGCAAGATTGCGCTTCCCTTGAAGTGCAGTCTATCATGTTCTTTTTGCGGAGATATGGACTTAGAAAAAAATTTTAAAATGCAAATTTTTTTATAATGAAAGTAGGAGAATTTGTTCATCTCTAAGAATAATACATGATTGCCGTTGTACGCATCATTGAGGAACGTACTGGGTAATGAAAATTCTAATAAACACTGCATTTGTTGCCCTATTAACTTTTCGTAACATTTTGTTTTTGAATACGATGCATCACATTTATATTTCCATAGAATTAAAAAGTTTTGGCGGTAAAAATTGAAATAAACTAGAAATCATGCTGCAATTGGTATAGTTTGTGATCTCATCGATAGAAAATAATGATTTTCCACATTGTAAGAAGTATTTGTTAATGAGGGTAGTGTACAGTGTGATAAAATCGTTTTTTCAAGTCTTTTGGAGCCCACTTCAGTCTTGTTTCGTTGTGTGTCTGTGTACCTCTTTATAAGCGCTAAAAGGAAAATTTTTTCATGTTGCATTTGATAAAAGTGAGAAGCACATACGCAAGGAAAGGGGATATGATAATGTGACCTTTAGTGAAGCAAATCTATGCATTGTACTTGTTCTTTTAAAAGAGATGTCATTGCATTGTAATAATTTGATGTTTGATATTTTTTATGGCCCCGCTTCTTATATCTCAAACAGTGCGTTTTTTTAAGTAGAGTCACACACACTAATATTTTTTAACACGTAGTTTGCGCAGTTTCATTTACTTTCTGTTATATTGGAATTTTTCTCACTGATAATTTTTTGATTCTTTTCCTCTACTTAGAGCGGGTAATTCCACGCATCATGGCGGACTTGAAAAAATACAAGCGGCCTACGAAATATTGAGCGATGAAACCAAGCGGTAATTGCAATGAATAAGTACTCTTAAAATAGAACTATGGGGAGTGTATTACTAGTCAAGAAATAAAATCGATAGATGAAAAGACAACCATGTTGTTTTTTATAAAAAAAATTTCATTGCGTGCTACACAGCGAGGCATGAACTTTTTTTATTTGCTTTGAAAGCAAAAAATCTACAAGTGAAAAAAATTGCATGAAGATCCTTTTTATGAGCCTCCATGAAGTAGAAAAAATTACAAATTTGTATGTAATAGGTTAAATATGTTCAGTGTTTGTTGGATAATGCTGTTAACTGTAGAGAGTTTTTTCTAACAGAGAGTAAAAGGGGAAAAAGATGTTTTTGAGCAAGGCGAAAAGTAGAGAGAATTTGGTATCTGAACAGCTTGCTGATAGAGTAGTTATAAATAGTATTAAAGAATAATTAAACTAGCAACCGAATAATGTAAACAAGAGAGAAATGTAATAAAATAACAAGAAGATAAGATATATACATGCAAAATAAAATGAAGTTGGGATTGTTTTTTACTATTTTACTGATCAATGTATATCTCTGGAAACTTTAGTAATGCTATTCAATTTTAGTAGGATGCAAAATCAAAGGAATGAAGTAAGATGAGTGAATGTATTATTGCTTAAAGTTGAAGTGATATCTTGCTACCCACTTTTTTTATGTTAGAAAAGGAAAGAATGTTGAGAAAAAGTGAGCCTTTTTTTTACTATTTTTCTGTGTGAGCATTCTTTCCCTCGAAATGGATAGAAATTCTTCATAATTTTTATTTTTTTCAGAACATTGTATGATATTCGAATGAATATATATACTGGAAATAATAAGAGTGAAAAGGTTTGCATTCTTTTCAATATAATATTTTATTAAGAAAAATATTGCACAAAAATATTTTTTGAATTTAATACTTTTTAGTTGTAAATTTATTTCAAAAGATACGTTTTTAGTACTGTAAAAATGAATGCATTTTTGTAGCTAAAATAGTAAAGGTGACTTCATTTTTAAGAGTGTCTCATATAATTCAGTTATTGGAATTAAATCGTATCCAGAAGGAGAAAGCTGACTGTGCTATTGAAAATATGGTAAAACTTGCTTTGAAATTTTCTTTTTGAGAAAATGATATATTTTTGTGATTATTTGAGAATTACCATTAGTTTACTACCAATGTCTTATACAGACATCTCTTCACCTCATCTTCATTTTCATAATTATATATTTTTGAGTGTATGATATTTTATTTTTGTGATGAATGAAATCAACAGTTTGAATCTAGTAGAATAGCTAGTAGGGCTTTTTTTGTTTATCTCTCCTGTTTCATTCTGTGAATGCAATTATTTTTATTTTTTTAAATATGTTTCTGGTATATGATAGAAAGTATCGTATTTAACTTCTCTCCTGTGTGCACTCTCCGTTCCCTCTTTTTTTAACTTTTCTCTTTTCCTATTTTTCGTTGTTTTGTTCTCTATACAATTTTTATGTTTCTGCTTCTATCTTGTTGCTCAATTTTGAGTATACCCTACTTCTTTGTATCCTTTTTGTAATGATCAGCGAATGGAATATCAAAACAAATTACAATTTGAAGAAAATCGTCGAGGTAATAATGAAAAATACTACTTTTTTAATTGCTTTTAGTTTTTAAAAACTACCTCAAATTTAGCTTTTTGTATTAAAAATGTTGTAAAAAGTGACTCTATTCGCAAAGGGAAGAACTCTTTATTGAAAGTAAGCAGAAACAACGCAATGATTTCCCATTGAGGGGAATTCTCAGTTCTCTATTTTGATGAAATTACGTGGAAATAGTTTAGAGAATCTACTCAAAATATCTCTCTTTTCACTTTTTTTAGGTTGGTAGTATCTTTGTGAGTTTGATAGTATTTAATGGATTTTACTACGCATTTTATTTCAATTTTATAAAATGTTTTCTTTTTTTCTTCTATTTTTCAATACAAAGTTTGGAAATTTCTTTAAGGTGTGTGTTCAATTCTCAGGTTTACGAATTTTGAAAGCAATTTATGGAAATTTAAGATTGCAATCTCAGTTTTTGGGAAATCAAAGAGTTCCAGGTTTAATTATTTTTTTCAATTTGATTTCAATTCTGTTATCTTTTACTTGTGCTTTTACTTGGCTTTTGCTTCCTTTTCAATTTTGATTTTTATTACATTATTGTTTTTTTTCTTTTTCTTTTGTCTTTACTTGGAGTTTGCTTTTTTTGCTTTTTCTCAAATTTATCTCAAATCCATTTTTCTTCACCTATTTCTCTACATTTTTCTGCTTCTCCTTCTATACTAAGATGCTGTTCGTATACATAACCTTTTCTTTTTTTTTTATATAAAATCTAAATTTCAGATTTTATTAAATTTGAGTATTTGGAAGGTCCATTTCACGACGTTACCATTCCTTTGCAAGTAAATTTTTTTAATGAATATTAAATAGTGTTTATTTTTAGTCTTTAAAACACTCTTTATGTGAAAAATATTTACAAAATTTTATTTTTAGAAATGTTTGCATCTCTCTTTTATTTTTTCATTAAAATTCTATTTCATTTTTATAATTTTCACACCTTTATATTTTCTATTTCAATATTGTTATTTCTTATTACAAAAAAAGTAATAGCATCAGACTTACTCAAAGTGTTTTTTGTTCATACTAATTTTGCCCTAAAATTTTGTTCATGCTTTCACTAATTTAAAAATAAAGAAAAATTGATTGTTTGTATACATTTCATTATTTCTTATTTAGAAATAAAGTAGTTTATTTTAATGTTTTTTAATTTTTAAAAAATTGTTATAAATATTGTGTACAGTGTTTGGTCGATAATTCAAAATTTATTTTTGATAGTCGTGTTGGTTCTTCATTTGAATTTTTGGATGGATTTTACAATCCTGCTCCATTGGTAAAATAAAGAATGTATTCTTTTGACAAAAATATGTATTATTTTGAATTTTATTCTTTTATTCAATTTTTAGTCATATTTGTATTTAACTTGTATATCTTTAATTTAATTTTTTACTATAGTTTTTTTTAATTTCATCCTCATTTTTATCTATTAAGTTTTTTCAATTTTTGTGTGTAATTTTAAGTTTTATATATTTTTTTTTGTATTGCTGTTATATAATAATTTTTGTAAAGTGAAAAAAAAGTGTATGTACACTGTTCTAACAAATTTTGTTTCTTGTTTTAAAAAATAAGATTAAAATTTATTAAAATAATTTTGTTTTCTTATTCTTAGATGCCAGATGTTGACATGTGTTTGTATATCTTATATCGCTTCCAGGTGACCTGTTGTTTATTTGTAGGAATATTTTTGACCTTTTTTTGCTTCCACGTATTATAATTTATTTTCTTTCAATTTTAAAGAAATTGCTAAAAATTTCTTTTTTTTTGTAATAATTTGTTGTAGCTTTGTCATTTTTTTTAAGTCAATGCTTTTTAATTTCTGTTCATATTATATTTCTAATTTTGCAGGATACTCTTCATGAATGCACTTTTGCAGATCGTTCTTCTGTTGTAATTCCTATTAAAGGTGAAATTAATTGTGTTTTTTTGTTATACTCGCATCTTCATTGTAAGAAATTTTATATTTTTTATCCATAAGAAAATTGAAATTATATATTTCTATTGGTGTGTAAAATTAACTTTGTAATTTTAATTTGTCATATCATTTTTGTTGTATTTTCTCTTCTTTTTGATGGATCTGATTCTTACCTTTTGTTTTTGCTGCATTTTTGAATTTCGAATTTTGATCTGCGTATTCTCTGCGATTTTTTTTTACTCCCAGTTCTATCACATGCAATTCTCTCACACAATCATCACTCACAATCTCACACACGATTTTCACATACTATTCTCTGACAATTTTCACATATTTAATTTTTTTTGTATATTATTATAGCCCATAAAATTCTCGGTTCAACACCTCATGGCCCTTTTGCTCCATCAAATACTTCAAATACTCATCGAGGCATTAGTAGAAATGTTTCAACCGCCATTTCCCCTTATTTTCAAGACACATTAGCTGCAGTTCTCTCTTTTTCATCATTTCCTCCTGCTATTCGAATTGAGTAAGACAAGATGTTTAAGTTATGTTGAAATAACTAAGATAATCTTTTTACTATTTGATTTGAACTTTATGGTATTAGTTTTATTTATTTTTTCTTGACGCATTTTGAACCTATTTGATGCTTTGTTTTATCCATATATAATAATATTTTTTGTGATATGTTCAAGTAAACTTAAAAAATGTTCACTTTGATATCATGTGTTATAGAAAAATTAAATGTAATATATATTTTGTTTATTCTATTTTTGTATCTCTGCATGCATATACACTTTACAGGTTTCCTTTTAGTGAAAATTTTTTAGAATTACTCTATCAATATAGATTTCCTATCGTTGGTATCTTTGCTGGTAAGGAAAATTTTTCCTAAGAAAAATTACTATAAAGAGTATTAACAATGGGACATTATTGTGTGTAAAAAAAGCAAACTCTAAGAATAATTACGATTTTTATTGACGTTTTTAAGAGAGAATAATTTTGCTGAGTAGAAATGCCTTTCAATTGAGAAAAGTCAAATAGAAAAAGGAATAGAAGGTTTGCAGAGCAATTTGTTCATTATTTTATTGTATGAGAAAGTTTTGAATGAAGAAATAGGGAGGAATTAACTCAGGAAATCACCAAGGTTATTTCTATAAAAACATCTGCTTGTTTAAATGAAATAGAAAAGAAACAAAGAGGATAAATTTTGAAGTAAAATAAACTTTAAAACGTGCTTGTATTTTATCATTTTTTTGTTACATGGGGAAATGATTAGGGCTACTATATATTTTTTTGATGCCTATTTTTCGGATGTTTGAATTTCCATTTTTAATGTGTATATTGCCGTCATGTGACGTATTTACATTTCTTTTGCGTTTAAATTTTTTGGTTTAAAAATTCTACTATTTTTATAGTGGGAGTAACAAAGGAGGTAACATCTCTTGATTTGTTTTTTTCATGTTCTTCCTATAAGTGTGTTTGCCTTTAATTTTGATTTTTAGTTACAAAATCTTTTAATGAGATCCCACATTAAATTTGTATTGCTTTGTATAATCATTTGTTTCCTTGCGTTGCACTCTATATCTTTGATGGATTTTATTATTATGCATTTTTTATGTGTGTAATATACTTTAGGTGCGTGGTTGCTGCATCTGAGCGGTTTCCCTCTCTTTTACTCCACAAAGAGACCTGCTACTTCTCTAACTCTCTTTAAAGTTTTTACCCGTCTGATAAAACATCTAACTCAATCTCATTTGCCAGTATTAAAATACAACCAGCCTCCCTTTCTCATGACTTCCATCGTGCCGCCAGTTCACTATTCCATCCCTGCTTCTCCTCCTTCTCCTATTTCTCCTCCTTCGTATGACCTGTATAACTCTTTATGGAATCCACTTTATTTGTGGAGTGCACTTTCTAGTGATTCTCTCATCCCTTACTCTTCAATTTACAACATTACTGAATGGGGTTGGAATATAACAAGTAGCCTGTTCTCATCGTAAGACTATTTCACTGAAGAATGCATACTTAAGTGTAAGCAAATATTAATTCTTATGAATAGGAGGAATTTCTGACAATGTGAACTACAAAACAAAAACACAAATATTAAATAGATAAAACAAGGAGATATGCTTTTGTGCGTTTCCTCAACGGTTATGTAAGAATAAAGCCGTTTATAGGCAAACCAAACATCGGTAAAAAGGGGAGAAATAGAATATAGAAAAAGTTATGGCGCCACAGTGATTATCGAATTGATGAGCGTCTCCCTTGATTTGATGAATACTATCTATGTGATACAATATGCATTTCTTGAAAAAATTTCTTGTAGTTTGCGCGGGAAATGCTGTGTTAAATAGGATATTTAATTATTATTGGGTAATGGTTTTTGCGTTTATATGTGAGGTGTATGCTATTTATATTTCTCATCTATCATAGTGCGTATGAAGTGTATGTATGTTTTCTTGTATACGCTTTCTGTATTTCTATGAAGAAGAGGAATCAATAATGTAAAATGAGGAATCGCAAAAGATTCCTCCAAAATTCAATGCATTCAAAATTCTGTTCATACAGTTACATCTCTCCAAACAAAAATGTACAATGTGAAATAAGCATATCTTGGCTTACAATCTATTTGTAATATTCATCCCTAATGCTCTACCAAATACTTCAACATGATGCAAGACTATCTCGCTATACTGTCAAATCTTTAGTGTATTTCTACTACTGGCTGCATACCTCCTTTGGTTGTCGAATTTAGCACTTAATTTTTTGTCTTGTTTGCTTAACTGCTAGGTCTTTTTATGTTTGTCGAGGACTTCTGCCATACTGGGTTTATACCATGTTTTGGAAACCATGACCAGGGTTCAACTGCATGCGGTGGAATAAGTGTAAGTTATAATTTGATATGAAGTATTTATCTCTGAATAGTGAAGATTGTAGCGTATGGATAGTAATAAATTCAAAGGGTTCTCTTTGACGAGCTACTTCCATTATAAAAGAGATGAAATCCACTCAGTATAGTCCAACAATGTCGAAGCGTTTTTGGTCATAGGTCTAGGTAGCAGTGCTCATCTACAAAAGCTAAACTGCATTCAAGAATACCTATGATGATGAATTTTTTCTGGATGAAAAAATTATGCGTCATTCTAACAGGATGGTACAAAATCATTAATTTGGAATCCTGCTTCTGCACCGAACGTACAAAATTTTCCAAAATAATTTTTTTTTCAGGGACTAATTAGGAACAATAAGAATGTGGAAATAACCTTTAGTTGTGTTAATCTCCATTCTTGCAAACATGTTAGTTTCAATAAATGTATGGACCAATTTGCAAATGCTCATTAAGCTTGTTGAAGGAAAATTTCATTAATTAGCCGAACAATTAAACGACCTGGACTTTAATGATGTGGAGAATAGTAATTAAAAAGTTAAGAGACTTTGAATTCTTGATGAAAAAGATATTTTGGAAGGATTTAATATGTTTTGAAAATGAGCATGTAATCACTAGTTGATAAAGATTATTTTCTTGACTTATAAAACTTGTTTCCTGATAAAAATTTAGGAGCTTTGAAGAGAGTGAGGAAAACAAATTCTCAAAAGGTATGAATTATAAGGGCATTCCTATTTCAGCGATTTATCAGATTGAAACGAAAACGTTTACACGTAGAGCACGGAATCATTCACCAAGGAAGAAATAGGGTGTTTGAATGAGAAGGTAATTACGGAGGAATTGGAAATCAGGCGTACATGTGGCTAGGGTTGCGAAATTGAACTAGTTTACAAGAGGTTTTAGCACAAATAATTTGGGACAAAAAATTGCTTGAAACAGCATTTGGAACAAATTTACTCATTAAAGCTCCACTTATTTAACAATGGGATCTCAATCGTTGCTTCTATAAAATGTCCATGTGTCAAAGCACTTTATACTCTTTCCAGCTAGATTAATAGAATCACTAGGAATAAAATTAAAGGCCCCTCCCATCTTATGAGCACAAAGCAAGAACGTAGAGGTTATGTAGTGAGACAAAATAAGTTAATACTTATTTGTAGGAACATATTCCTAATTCTCAAGCTTGCGCATGAACGACAATAGTTCTAATTCAGTAAGACGTTGCGCATGGGTATCAACTCAAAGTTAATAGTGAAATTTCTATTGCCAAAGCGTTCGATGTTTCAGATACATCAATTGAACCATGTTTTGGATTATTGTACATTGTATTTAAGCTTGGGAGTGTAACATAAAAAATTTATTTCACTTTCAAAAATTTAATATAAAAGAAATCGGTCAAAGTTTTCCATTCTTAACAGTAAAATATTGGATGATTAAGTACATCATTCGATGTCTACAACTTTTTGCCATGTTATAAAATGCGATAATAGCAGGAAATAATGATACGAATTGCTGCTGGTTAAATCAATATTTTTAAAGACATTTGAATTTTTAATTTATTGCAAAGCATTGATAATATCATCTGATGCAATAAGCGGCTGAAGAATTATCAAGGAGAACTGAAATTGAGAAATCAGTTTCAAGAATGGAACAAACCAATCGCAGCTATGCATATAAAATTGGTAGGAGGTATTCAGATTTATTGATGTAGGATAGATTATTGGAGCAATCTGATGCCAGAGAGGATTGTAAAGCAGTGAATATAAGATATTTAATTAGCGTCATACTGAAAGCTACATTCGCTATTACTACGGAAACCTGCGATTTACTCCCGGAACAGACAGTCATCCCAATAATCACAAATGCGTTCGGAATGAGTGCAAAGTTTTGGTGGAAGGTTTTTATTGTTTGTTAGAAGAGAAAGCAGGTGAAAGAATTTCAAGTGGAAATAGTTTTGTTAAAAAATAGGTTATTGCGAAACTTGCATACTTTAGGAGCTCAAGCGTATAATTTTTTTCACGAAATGGGATGTCCGTAAAGATCCAGGGAAAGCCTACCGCTTCATTCCAAGAAACATTTCATGTTGTGATTTCCAATAATTTTAAGCTCAAATATTGGCTACTCTTTCCGTTCTTGAGTGAAGACTGGAGCTTACCAATTCATGTACTTAACATAAAGCATTGTCTAAATAGTAGAGATTGCATCTATAAGGTATAATCAGCAATTCAATTCATAGCAGCAACTTAACTTTTTCATGATGTTCAAACTTGATTGATATTGCACTTAAGAACTTCATCATCGTTCATTTAACAAAGTTACACCCAAAAATTGATTTAACAAATTTTGATGAAGCATCTTGAACTGCCACGAGCATTTTCAGGTTTACTGCAATACGTAGTACATGCCATGGCAAGCTGTCCTTTACATATACCCTATAGAATCATGTATATGCTCACTAGAAATTTTTTTAATATGCGTATGAAAACACTTTTATGAATGAACTTAGAACAAACAAGCAAACGCATTAATTGTGCCCGAGCTACCGTACGTTAGGAAATTGGTCTCGACTTTTAATTTCATTCCATTGTATACAACAAGGAAAACGAAGATGACATTTTCTGCGGACCTTTCCCTAACACCGAGCATTTTGATTTCTGACTACTTTGCTACGCCTCCCCCTTCTGTTACTAGAATTTTGTTCAGACAGAAATTTGGTTAGGCGGCTTTTATCGTTTTATTATTGGATCGTTTCTCATCATTCTGTGAATAATCTTTACTTTACCTCTTTGCATGAATGATTATATTGAAGGCTTGTATTCTCCTTCCCTAGATATATGTATGTTTTGTAAGGAAGGTATTTCATTATGAACTAACTTTGTTTGAGCTTTGGTCCTCATGACTGGAGTTCCTTACTTGCAGTTCATCGAATTAGCTGTCTAAATTACGTGGCAGCAAAACTTCCAGAGCCTGTAAAGCCTAGAGTTCCTTTTGTGGCAATTGCAATCGTTTCTATGTTGCCGCAATATTTCATTAACTAAGCATTATTCTACGAATAGTTGGCGGTGTTCTTGTGAATGTTTTTTTCTTCATACTTGTTCTGTAGAGTGGGTTACTATTCTTGTTCACTTTGTGCTAGAAAGCCGTAGCTGAAAAAACATTGCCTTCCCCTTTCCTACCGCTGCCCTCTGATATTTGGAGAACAGCTCTACAGGTGGTACGTGCTTTTGTTCAATGGTTCCTGCTGCGATATACGCTTGATGAAACATAAATTTGAAACTCCTTGATTTTATAAATCTTACAAACTGTTTTCTGCACAAACTCTCGCGGTGAAAGCACTTATTTGGAATATGTTTTTGAAGTTTTGCTAGAAAAGTTTTCTTCATATACAAGCATCACTTCACTATGTGCTATTCGCTAAGAGTATTGCAGCTACCATAAGTTTGTTTTCACAGCTACTTGATAAAAATGCGAAATTTCATCAATCACTCTAAAATATTTTCTTCTTTATAATTCGTACGTATATTCATTGCAATTTTTCTTTTTAGAATATTCCATCCTATTTTTTCCTTTTCTCGTTGTATCTGGAATGGATGAATCGGACTTATATGATGAATTTGGCAACTATATTGGGCCTGACTTAGTTCAAGAGGATTCTGCGGATGAAGATGAGGAGGATGAGAGTCACTTGTTCCCTTCTTCCCTAGGTATTAATGGGAATCGGAATGGGATATACGGTAGAGAAGAGGAGGGTGAATCTGTGCAAGCAACTAGCTCCCACCCTGGATTGGTGGAAATAGGGAATGTCCCCCTTAGTGAGGAGAGGCTAGCCGACAGGGCTATAGTCCCTCATGAAGAAAAAGTTTACTATCCTGATGCCTCTGAAATATACCCCGAAGCAGAAACTCTTGTACAAGAAGAGGATACACAGCCCATTACTGTACCAGTCATAGCACCTGTTCGAACAAAAAATTTCGATTTACTTGAAAAGGATATACCTGAGACATCTTTCAGTTTTGAATTCTTGGCTGGAATGATGAATAAACCTGAGCTTATACGGAACGTTTGCTTATTAGGGCATTTTCATCATGGCAAAACCACGTTTGTAGATATGCTAGTGAAGGAAACGCATTTTCGTCGCCGTGCTATTGGGTTTAACTTTCAGCGATACACTGATTCCAGGAAAGATGAACAGGAGAGAGGCTTGTCAGTAAAAGCTGTTCCCATGTCTCTCATTTTTCAGGATTCTCGTGAAAAGTCGTATTTACTGAATATTTTCGATACACCTGGTCATGTTTGTTTCTCAGACGAATGTACAGCAGCCATGCGTTTATGTGATGGTGCTGTAATTATTGTTGATGCATTAGAGGGTGTGATGTCTAACACAGAACGCTTAATTCAGCATGCTATTCAAGAAAAACTGGAAATTTTACTTGTAATCAACTCAATCGATCGCCTTATCTTGGAATTACGTTTACCTCCCAATGATGCCTATCATAAAATTCGTCATACCATTGAAGAGGTATACCACCTGTTTTATGCAATTGCATTAAACTTTATGTAAACATAAATAGTGGATTTCTTTTATTTCTGTGCTTTTTTAACAACCCTTTATTTTTTTGCTATTTCGTGTAAGAATGGATACTCTGTATTTCCATTTAAAACCTTTTAAGATAAATTGAGTGGATAAACCGATATTTTGCCATACTGTGTAAACATTTTTGATATAGAGTGGATATATTGTGTTCTTCCCCTTTTGGATTATTTTTTTAGGGTGGTTTTTCTCAACTGTACGTTGAGAATATTTGTACTTCTCATGTTTTTCTTTTTGAATTTCTTTATCAATTCTTCTCTCTCCCCTTACTCTCTCTCTTTTCTCCTTTCTTCTTGAATTTTCTCGTCTTGTCGCTTTCTCATTCCTCGCTCCCTCACTCTCTTTTCTTATTGCTCCATCCTTTCTCTCTTTCTCTGTATTGTTTTTTCTTTTTCTACTCCCTCTGTATACTAGTAAAAGAGTAAACTATGTACTATTTTTCGATTATACACACTGGAACTATATATTCCTTTTATTCTTTGAAAAAATGTTAATTTTTTCATTTTTAGTATATTTTTGGGCTTCACATGGTCTTATCCTGTTTTAAACTTTTTAAAGATTTGCATTTGTTGATGTGGACATTTCACAGAATTTTTTTTCTTCCTCTTCTTCTTCATTTTTAGGTGAATAATGTCCTTCAATCATGTTGCTCTGTTCTTCGCCGTGATCCTATTCGCGTTTCTCCTCTTCTTGGAAATGTTGCCTTTGCTTCTGGAAAAAATCTTTTCTGCTTCACTTTGGATTCATTTGCTAAACTTTACACACAATTCTATGGAGAATCTGAACTCTCTATAGAAACATTTATAAAGTAAGGTTTTGGAGTCTTTTTATAATTCTTGATTGAGAAGAAAAACTCATATGAGGTTATCCTCTTCTGTTGAATTTTTCTATATTTTTTTCGTGGTTAAAAACTATTTTAATAACAAAATACATACTTTAATTGTTGAGGTAGTATATATTTATTGTGATGGGATAAAAGAAAATGATTTTTTTATATTTTTTGAAATATGAAAAAGAAAGTAGAGAGATATTTAAAATGTTAACTTTTTTAGATGGTAAATGTTTCTATATACGGTTTTTATAGCATTTTAAAAGGAAAGAGATATTGCCTAAAAAATTACACGTTTTTCTTTTAAATTTCAATGATATTATTTTTCTTTTATAGATGTTTATGGGGAGATATTTATTTCAACTCTACCACTCGAAAATTCTCAAAATCTCCTCCAACAGAAACTTCTCAAAGAACATTTGTAACCTTCATTCTTGAACCTCTTTATAAACTTTTTGCTCATGTTATTGGTGAAGAACAAGCACCATTAGAACAAACTTTAAAAGAGGTTAGATATGCATTTCATTGTATGTTAAAAATTTTGTTTTCAACGTTGCAAACTCTTTTTTTCATCTTTTCTGAAATTATTGTTTTGATAAACGAGGAATTCTATTGACTATTTTTTTAGATTGGAATAACTTTAAAACGTGAGGATTATAGACTTGATACAAATTCTTTAGCAAGAAAGGTTTGCTCCATGTTTTTTGGAGATTCCAGGTATTTCTATTGTGTGTGTAGATTATTTTTTTCGAAACATTTTAATGAAAGCTGTTGAGATATATGTTTCATTTTAAACGTTTAATTTTTTTGAAGAAATTGTTTTGCTTTTTGTTTTATTTTTTATATGCTTTTTATTTACTTTAGCATTTTATAAACTTAAATCCCTTTCTGTTTTCATTTATCTCTCTGCACTTACGAAATATTCTCCCTTCGCCTTCTCTGTATTCATTTTTTCTCGAATTTACAACTCCTTTTTTCTCCTTTGTACTACTCACTTTTTTCCATTCTTCTCTTCATTTTGCTCACTTTTGAATACTCCATTTTTTCTCACTATTTTATTCCCATGTATCTCAATCCTTTTCTATCCTTCCCTGTATTCTCTCATTTCCCCTCTGTCTCCTCCATAAACTATGTCTGTGACCTGTGTCTACAGTTCTTTTGTGGATATGGTAGTCCATTTTATTCCAAGTCCAAAGCAAAATGCCAAGCAAAAAACAGAGCATATATACAGTGGTGATCAGCAAGGAAAGCTGGCAGAAGATATGAAGCAATTAAATGTGAATTCTGCAAATCTCATGGTGTATACTACAAAGAATTATCATCGTCCAGATTGTTCTTCATTTGATGTGTTTGGCCGAGTAATGTCTGGTACAATTTATAAGGGACAAAAAATTAAGGTAAAGATAAATCTCTATTTATTTTTAGTTTACTCTTCAGTTTTGAAAATGATTTTTTAATTTGAAAAAATACAGTGCAAAAAAAAAAAAAGAAAGAAAGTGAGAAGCAGTAAAATTAATGTGAATCAAAAGGATAAAGAAAGGAAAATCAAAGGCTATGTTTTCCAAAATTAGAAGTGCAAAACTACATTATTCAATCACATTCACTATTTATATTTTGTTCTCTTCCAATATAAAGAAATTGGAAACATATTCATTTTGCCTTTTTAAAGCAGAAAATTTTTAAAACCCGCGTGGTCCTTTCTAAGGCACAAACAATAGCCACAGAGGAAAGAAAATTTGTTAAAAAAATGAATGTAAAAATGTTTAAAAAAAAGATTAATTTTTTTTGACACTACTAAAGAAAGTATACATTGCTGAGAGAACATCTGAAACAGGTGATACTCTTCTTAATATAAGGCTACTACTCTCTTCCTCTATATTTTCAATATATATCACATTTTTTTGGAACCCTCCCCCCTTCTTTTTCTCAGGTTCTTGGTGAAGCTTTCAGTTTAGATGATGATGAAGATATGGTTATTCGTGAAGTGACCCATTTGTGGATTTATGAAGGACGCTATAGAATTGAGGTAACTAAAAGCAATTTTAAAAAAAAGAAATCTTTTTTTTGGAATATATATGTGCGACATGTGTCTATTTATTCAATTTTTGCATTTTATTGAATTGTGTTGATAATGCAATGCAAGGAAGGATGATCTGTTGTTTTCTTATTACATGGATTTTTATTTTTGGCTGGAATTCTTTTTCTATGCCGAAATTTCTCTCTTCTCCCTTTCCCTCTCAGCATAGGGTTTTTCTCTCTTCCTCCTTCCTCCCTCTTTTTGTGCTCTTTTCTTAACAAAAGTATAAAAATAATATTTTTTTAACAAAATTTTGAAATCTATTGTATTTTTCTTAACAAAGATATAAAAATTTGAAACGTTTGTTTTTAGAATTATTTTATAACCATAGTTCTCTTTTATTATTGATATACATGGATGCACAGGTGAGCCATGCTTCTGCGGGAAATTGGGTATTAATTGGTGGTGTGGACGTCTCCATTCGCAAAACTGCTACTCTAACAAATGTGGATAATGAAGAAGAAGTTGAAATATTCAGACCCTTAAAATTTAATACTCTCAGCGTCATACAAGTGGCTTGTGAGCCACTTAATCCTTCTGAATTACCAAAAATGCTTGAGGTGTGTAAAGAGGGAGTGAGAATAAAATTTAGTTTACTTTTAAGGTATAGTAGTTGGGTCGGTTTTCCATTATTGGACACATCTCAATTTTCTCATTGTTTTTGTTACGCTTTTACCTTATTTTGACCGTTTTAAGAATTTTCACCACAATGTATCTCTTCTTGCTTCTTTCTTTCTATGAAATATTTGTGTTTTACTTTTGATTGGCATACAATTAGTATAAAAGGCATGCATTTAATTTGTTTTTTAATGTTTTATTTCTTTTTGTTTTTCTTTTCTATTTTTATGTACTGGAACTTCTTGTAGGGTTTACGACGCATTGATAAGGCATATCCTCTAGCCAAAACAAAAGTAGAAGAATCTGGAGAACATGTTGTGCTTGGAACAGGCGAAGTATACATGGATTGCCTTTTACATGATCTACGAAAACTCTACGGAGATTTGGATATCAAAGTAAGGGATTGCTTGGCAATTCTCATCCTCCTTTACGTGAAGAGAGAGAAGTGGAGGTGTGACAGGCAAGAGAGAGTGGGCTGAGACCCGAGTTTAATTGGAGAAAGAGTAGTATAGGCTAAGGAATACATCAAATTGAGCAGATGTGAATGTAATTTTTATGTAGTTCTACAGAGAATTTTTCTTTAATTTTTTTCAAAATTTTTACAGGTGGCTGATCCTGTGGTTCAATTTTGTGAAACTGTCGTAGAAACTTCGGCCTTAAAGTGTTTTGCAGAAACTCCAAACAAAAAAAATAAATTATATATGACCTCAGAACCCTTAGAAAAAGGTAGAAAGCGCGAGTAAACTTTCACTTCTTGAGTAATACCTTCTGAGGGAGTGTGCTCTTTTTCACTAACCAAATGAAGTTTAAAGACGAACATTTGTGTGCGATTTTTGTTCAATTTATTTTATTTTCAATGGAAAACAAAGATTATAACTATATGCGTATAATTGATGTGATTGTGTAGGTATTGGAGAAGATATTGAAAAAGGTTTGGTAAATATCCATTGGGAGAAACGGTACGCAAAAAACCATTTTCACCCTTTGCTGTTTTACTCACTGATAGTTTATCTCTTCTTTCTTCTGTTATATTGTGTACCCACTTTTTATAGAACTTTAGGCGATTATTTTACGGCTAAATATGATTGGGATGTTCTTGCTGCTCGCTCCATTTGGGCATTTGGCCCAGATATTCAGGTATATACAGTTTTTTATATATTTTTGGGAAGAGTGTGACTGCACAGAGATGCATGGAATGAGAATCTCACTGCTTAGAGAAGAGGCTGCTTTTAAAGAGATTTTATGTATGGGTATATGGCTTGTTTGAGAGTTCCTGTTTTTTTGTGTGTAATTTTGATTCTTAATTCTTTTTTATTCAATTCCCCCGCCGGCCTCTTTTGGTTTTTTATTCTTAGCCTCTTTTTTGAGAGAAAAGGTTTCTTTCCATCCACTATTTTTTAATGCTTTATTTTATCCTGTTCTCCTTTTATTCCCTCTTTTGTAGGAAAAAACTTTTATTTTTTCTTTACAGCGACGCCTATCCCCCCTTTTTCATTTCTTTTTTTTAAATTGTAATTTTTCTTTTGAATTTTCTCAGGGTCCCAATGTGCTGGTAGATGATACGTTACCATCAGAAGTGGATAAGCAGTTGTTGTATAATGTTAAAGATTTAGTAGTCCAGGGGTTTCAATGGGCCACACGGGAGGGTCCTCTCATAGAAGAAAATATACGGTAGGGAATATTTTTGTTACATAATCTAGTTGAAACATTTTTTGATTTGCTATTTTGAAAGGTTTTTTGTGTTAGATTTATTTATTTTCTTGTTTAAGGATACTTGGCAGCTGTATTTTACGCACTCGAATATGCTCGTTTAGTTCAACTTTAATTTCTTCTATCCTTGTCAAAATGTGTTAAAAACCCAATTGCTATATTTAGCCTTTAAATTCTGTTTTCTGCAATGTAATTCCTTTCTCAGTAACGTGAAATTTAAAGTGTTGGATGCGCATATAGCGGCAGATTCTATCAGTAGAAGTGGTGGTCAAATTATTCCCACGGCCAGGTCTGTTTTCTTTGCGAATGTTTTCTGATAGTGTGTTGTATATAAGCTTTTATTGGATATTGAGGCTAGTTAGTATTAAGTATCTGCGGTATAGAGTATATCCTCTTACATTCTGAGCCGAGGTTCCTCTCCTTGCACTCTCTTATGCTATTTAATTCTCAGCAAAAATCTGCCATAGTATTTCATTTTTATTTCATGAAATTCCTATTGTGTCTCTTTTTATCTCCAGGCGTGTGGCTTATTCCGCATTCTTAGTAGCCACCCCACGTTTGATGGAGCCCATCGCCTTTACTGAAATTCAATGTCCTGCAGATTGTGTGGCTGCTATTTATGGCGTCCTTTCTCGGTAAGGTGGAGTAGTGAAATTTTGGAAGCACAGGATTACTTTTACAATTTGATATTATTTTTATCTTTGGATGCCTATTTTTGAAACGAGGAGTTCGTTTGGCAATTTTTTCATCATGTAGATGTATATTTTAAAAGCTTTAGTTTTTTTCTAGTAAAAAGAGCAGCGCCGGAGAATTTTTTCTTTTATTCTATACGTATTTATAAATATGAGAGCCCATTTCTCCATGTTTATGAGTAGGTGAGAGGTTCTGTTTCTATTTGTTTATAAATAATATAAAGTTGTTCGTTTTTGAAAAATTATACAGGCGACGTGGCCACGTAGTGCGTGATCTCCCCAAGCCAGGTACACCTCTTTATATCGTCCATGCTTACCTTCCTGCCATAGAATCGTTTGGATTTGAGACAGATTTAAGGTATGTTCAGATTTGTTATGCATGGCTCTTTGTGTCGGAACTGTTTTTATTTTGAGTTTTCTAACCGTTGGGATGATTATATTCCTGTGTAGAAATTTTTTATCGAATGTAACATTACAGGCTTGTCAAATATAGAAGTAGGAGATATCCATGCTTTTTTGTCAGATATATCCATTTTGTTCCATCATGCATTTCGCTGAGGGAGATATGGTGTACTTCGTTTTTTCATTTTGCTGTCATCACTTTTTGTTCTGTAGAACGCACACCAGCGGACAATCGTTCTGTTTATCGATGTTTGATCATTGGGCTATTGTTCCAGGAGATCCCTTAGATAAGGTATGAACGCTGAGTTAGAATCCATCCTCTTTTATTCAATTTTGGCATGCTTGTAGGGTAATCATCTTTGAGAGTTGTGCTTTTAGGATACCCATTTTTTATTCTATGCTACGGCTAGACGTATGTAATCCTGTCTTGGATTTGAAAGAGAGTGTGTGTATCTTGTTTTCTGGCTTGTTGTTTTTGCAGTCTATTGTTCTACGACCTTTAGAGGCTTCACCAGCACCACATCTTGCTCGTGAATTTATGCTGAAGACGCGCCGGCGAAAGGTAAAATATTTTCTAAGATTTAATTGGGATTACATGACAATCTTTAATATTGTTTTGTGCTATATTTTAGTACTACTAAGGATAATTTCATCCTTCTTGCTGTAGCAACTTGTCTCGCACTGCACACGAAGCGTCATCCTCTGTGTGTAGTTTTTTGCAAGGAAGCTCCTGGAATAACGCTACCTTGATTTTTTTCTAGTATTTGGCAAATGCTCTGTTCTTTTATGGGTTCAAATTTTTTCTTCTGGGGTTTTTTTGCAGGGTTTGAGCGAGGATGTTTCCATTCACAAGTTTTTCGATGATCCTATGCTTGTAAATATAGCTGCTGATTTACAGCAGTTCTTGTAGATTATTTGGCCGTTTGGAGATATCTCCCAGTTATTTCTTTTGTCTAAATTTAGTTACCTCGGTGTTTTTGCGGTCGACAGTTCTTTCGATGCTTTTTAAAATATTTTAGTCGTTGTTCTTATGTTGATAGTCGATAAATTTTTGCAGCTTCGAAAAACTTTTAAATTTTCTCTGCCTTATTGATAACACTTTATTTTGTTTTATGCTAGTAACGTCTTAGTTGCAGCAACTAAGAATTCAACCTTTCTCGATGAATAAGGTATGCTTATTTTCATCATGTCGCTATTTTGAGAACTGGATTGAAATGTAACGCTTGCTTTTTGAAAGATTACCTTCATTGATTTATCTTTCATGGGAAAGAAATACCTAAAGAATTTACTTGCAAAAATGGAAAAGCTAATCATTATCTGGGCATAGATAAATCACTTTAAAATGATCATAGCATTTGGCAATGATTCTAATTGCTCGTTGTTCTCTCGCCACTGTAATGGAAGCGATTAGTCTTTTCTCGTAATAACGTAGCTCTCATGTAACTCCCTTAAAAATTTTAGTTCACACAATTTTCAAATTGTAGGGACCACGAAATGCAATACTAAAAGCATTCTTGTGTATATTTCTCAGGAATGCCTTTGGTCAGCTTCTTGCAATGAATATTCCCCAACATCAATACTTTCGTAGACTCTATATATTGCTTTCGCTTTAACTAGCTGCACACATGAATGAGTTCAATAAAAAGTTGTAATGCCATCTCTGCTCTACAAGAGTATACTTAAAATTTTTTGGAGAAATATGAATAAAGCACATTTTCTAAATTTTATTTCCTTTATAAACAGGACTACGATAGCACGTATTTTTGCCAAGAGCTAACATCTGTCACTTCAATCTTTGCTGGTATTAAAAATGATTGTTTCAAAAATAATTCTTGGAAACCGTTCTTTATTCATAGATAATAACAAGTTTTAAGTCTATGATATATCTCGACCATCTTAATTCTCTTATTTGCGAAGAATCGATGCACGAAGTTTTCTTCGAACCGCAACATTTCGTATTCCTTAAATATGAGCAGGATAACTGGTTGCTTTTGAATCGTAAAGATTTAAATAATCAATAGTATGAAGCGTTCTCTCTCGTTCGCGAAATAATAAACAATTGCTAGATTAATTCAATATCGAAAGGATTTTAGAAAACTATGAAGGTTTTAAGCTTTTAAGTTTAAAGATGTTGCTCTCTCAGCGTTGGTATACTATATGACTCGTAAATTGAAAGAGCCCACTCTGGCATCACAAAGAGATTAATTCTACCGCAAAATAGTTTGTGTTCCCCTATGCAAGATCTTCGTTGATGTTTTGAGGAGAAAGGTTTCGACAAAACTATTGGACTAGGAAATGCTGTAACGCAGATGGATAGTGTGCTATCCACTTAGTGTAACAATTATCGTGATCTCTCACCTGAATCAAGAGGAATGAGATACTTTTATACTTTTTAACTATGTATTTCTGGTATGAAAAGAAGGTGGTTATTTCCTCCCGCAGTGAGTGGAGTGTATGCGATTGAAATGGATTCTATAGAGCTTATAAAGCAGCATATATTTCTCTTTTTTGGAGCAATTAATCGAAATAAATACACCAGCAGCTACGTCATGCCCTATCGCAGGATATGTAGGAGGATGTTAATTCCCTTGTTTTAAGCTGTTTGTTTAAGCCCTCGTGAGGATGCTAAACAAACTTTGTTTTATTCCTAAACACTTGGGCTATGGGAAAGTCTCTTTTCCAATTGGAAATTGCACTCAACATGCAACGTCTCCCACAGAAAAGTCGGTATCGTTAATTCGTTACGGACGAGGTCCTTGTGGTCGTAGAAATTTTCTTCATATATTCCCTGCATTGAATTCGATTTCGAGTTGCTCACTTAGGGATGTTTGCAGAACTGAATCACTCTTCCAATCTAACAATTGGAAGTCTTTCTTTGCAAGAAGTTCATTTAGTCGCGGTAGCAGTCATCCTGAGTGTATCACCGATATGTTTTCAGCGGTAAAAGTTAAATTATCTTTGGCACAATCTTTGCAATCTTTCAGCAATTCCATCGAATGTCAACGAGATTTTTCTACCGCTTCCCCTTCCACAGAATTTTCATATGTTATGGATTTGCCAATTGATCCATTACTAAAAGAAAATCTGATTTCTGGATTAGGCATTCGTAAATTGTTTGAGATTCAAAAGCGATCATTTAGCGATATTTTAGTTGGTAACGATGCTGTAATTTATTCTAAAACTGGTACAGGAAAAACTATATCATATTTGTTACCTATATTACAACGCAGCAAAAATGAGAAAATGAATTTATCTCATTCGATTTTAATATTGGTTCCCACACGAGAGCTTTGCAAACAGATAGGTAATGTTATGCTGAATTTGTACCCACTAACAAAAGTAGCTTTAGTTTATGGTGGTGCGGATATAGATTCTCAACGAACTATGTTGAAACAAGGAGCTCATGCAGTTATAGCAACTCCTGGCAGAGCTTTACAATTTGCGGAAGATGGCACGTTGAACATACCCAACCTTCAGACGATTGTCATAGACGAAGCTGATTCCATGCTCAGTCGAGGACTTATTGATAAAGTGGAGAAAATTATAGCCAAAGCAACAAAATTGAAGGTACAGACCGTTCTTGTCACTGCATCAATGCCCTCTGAACTTCTGCAACTGATTACTGTACGATTTCCCTCTGCAGCTGTAATAGATGTTGTCAATAAAGGTGCGAATAGCACTTGAAGCAAAGTGGTAGTCGAGAATTTAGTGTAATTGCTAATAAAAAAAAATGCGTGTATACAGGCGAAAGTAGGTAGCATTTTTACTTGACTGATTTGAAGTTTATGCCTTCAAAATTTACATAATATTACGTATAATTTGCAGCATGTTTTTATAATTTAAAAAAATTAAAAAAACATACGTTTTTGAGTGAAACTGCCTCGTCAAACTGAAGCAAAAATGTATTGCTGATACGTTGTATTTTTTCAATAGACACTAAAATTAGCTGGAATGGGCGTTCTGCTGGTTTTCAAGGAAAAACTGAGCTTTGCAACTCCTCTGTAGATCATCGTGTTTGTAGAGTATCGCAGTATTCAAATCATAGAATACAATCGTTACTTCATTTGCTATCCGTGAAGTTTTCAGCATCTGATAAACGTTGTATAGTGTTTGCAAACTCTCAGAAGGAGGTATTGTTTTATCTACCATGCAATATAACTATGTTTTTGCTATTTATTTTAATTATTTTGAATTTCTTATACGGATAATTAAATGAATGAAAAATGTTGCATTATAGGTGGAAGATATCGCAATTCATCCTTTAATCAGCCCTCAAGCTCATGCACTGCATTCTCAGATGGATCAAGCACAACGTGATTCAGTAATAGCCGCCTTTTCATCTCAACCAGTACGTTTTTTTATGATCACTGGAGAAGATTTCTTTAAACATTGTTCGGGAGTTCTGGAGTATATGTTATGAATTTCTTGCATATTTTTGATAGAATTCTTTTGCATTCATCAGGGTTCAATTCTTATTTGCACTGATCTGGTTAGTCGAGGGTTAGATTTCCCTGACGTAGCGATGATTCTACACTTACATCCCCCAGAGAATCCATGGGATTATCTTCACAGGTATTTTTTTCTTCAATGAAAATAAGTTGCAGCTGTGTGAGCATTTGAAATTGAAAAGCTTCTGTTTCAATGTATACACACTAGCAATATAAAAGAAGCTACAACTAATTTCTTTGATATTTCTTCCTATTTTCCTTCGTAGAAATGTGATTACGTAGATTTAAATAGTGCATCCATGCACAATTTATATGGCAGAGCTTCGATAAAATCTTTCAGTTTTATGGTTTTTAGGGCAGGCAGGACTGGTAGAGCTTACAAATCTGGGGTAAGTATCATGCTATATGATAAATTAGAGTATAAGTTTGTCCAGAAGATTTCGGACCAAACGCATCAACATTTCAATATCGAAGCACTTCCAGACACAAAGAAACTTGAACAAGTTCTCCTATCACGCTTGCTAAGTAGGTTTGTAGTATACTTTGAAATCTATATACATTAACCAGAAAAGTCATACACTTTTCATGGTTAGTTTCTGCAGTTTTGGTTGATGGTGAATAAACCTAGAATGTATTTAAATTTAAATGGAACTGCATTATGCAGACGTTTTTTTGATGAAAAAAATGAATAAATTAAAAGTATGAGTCAAGTTAACTAGATAGCGTTTTTAAAGCACATTGTTAACAAAGATTTCTTCTGCAGATGATTTATTCAATGTACCACCGGAAGAGTATGAACCACTTATTCCTCGTGCTGAGAAATTATTGAAGGAGAGTGGGAAAACATTCCCTATGGCAGCTGCTATGGCTATTTTAGAAGGACGTTACGTCAAATTTACAGATACATCTGCTCGTCTGCGTTCCCAATTGACTGGAAAAAAGGGTTACGCTGCTGTGTTACTGCATGATCCTTCTCATCAGGTTTATTTGATTGCAATTAACTTTCTGTTGTAGATATGGTTCTTGGCATGTATGTAGGTTGCTTGGAGAAATCATGCATTACTCAATATATTCTGAATTTGAAATACTAGAGTGAATTTCGTTAAAACCATATTATGTTTTTCAACGCTATATATTTTTGAACACAATGTGTTGCTGGTATTTTTATACAAATGATATATTTCGTGGAATTTTTTAGGTGATTGATTCTAGGAGTAAAGTTGTCTGCTATCTTCAAAAGGTTCTACCCGGTTTGCAGGACTCGGTACAGTTTTTTGTTTTTCTCTTTATACGATGATGTTGTGTGATTTACTTAAAATTTTAACAAAGACTCTTTTAGATTTTTCATTTGTAGCTAAAAGAATTGCGATGCTCTTTGTGTCACTGAGATGTCTTTTTTTCCTCAGGAAATTGGAAGAATTACTAAAAGTGTTAATGGCTATGTGATCGATTTGCCTTCTGTATTTGTCGAGAAACTGTTTTCTTATTCCAATCAAATGCTTGATGGTGTTCACATTTCTATAGTACAAGAAATGCCAAAATTAATTCCTGATGAGCTGCTAAACGCGCACAGCAGTCGAAAAAAGGCGCTGCCCTGGTCAAAGATGCGGTAAATATTCTAAACTATGTTCATTTCTCTAGTCAATTTTGTTTTTGCTAAAGTGTAATTGAATTTTGTTTATTTGATTTGCTTATTTATCATACACAACGAGCAACTTGTGCTGCATACAGAAAATCATTGCGTTCAAAGGCTGGGGAATTGGGACGCTCACGGCGAAAGTTTCTAATTTCAGATCAACGCTGACTAATGTATTTACAAAGTATTTTAATAAGCAAACCTCCTCCACCTCAATTTATCATTTTTGCCTACATTTTGCAAAGTTAGTATGCTACTTATGAAATTTACGCGAGCCATTATTTTTGGTTTTGCCAGGTCATATAACAAATCAATCCTTGTTTTTTATTTGATTTGCATTTAAATGACTACTTCTTTTGGCACCAGAGGAAGCATAGAAAACATTTGTATACAAACTTGTAATAATCCGTTAAATGAAATGTAGTGACATTAGCTTAAGAGTAAAAAAACGCTTGGAATACATTTGATGAAACAAGCTATGAGAATGGAAAGCACATGCCGTAAAGCCTTTGTAATATTCTCTTATTGTATGATGAACTAATTTAACAAAATTATACAGTCTTTAATTTAGAACATCACATTTTGGAACAGATATTACACATAAAATTACTATCTAATAATAGAATCCCCTTACCTGTTGTGTTCTGAGAATGCGTTCTTGTTTTTAAAATTAACAGAAAACAGTTAACTTACAGACATTGCTTGCCGTGTGCAAAACTTTTCCTAAAATTTAAGTATGCAAAAGGAATGCATCTTGGGGGTATCCCAATGAGATTTTTCGTGTCAAAGGTATGCTTTAATACATTATTTGTCTGCTCGAATATATTTTGCTAATTAGCTAACGATAAACGTGTGAGAAGCATGTAGTATACTGAATGCCTGTACATGTAGCAAATGTTCCTTAAACTGTGCAAATTATACATTTTTAAAAAGAAATCACTTATAGCTTGAGAAAAATTGCGCGAGTCAATGCATGCAAATCATAAGTTGTGCTAAGTAACATAACGAAAACTTAATTTCTCTATCATGTGTTGTGTTGACGAATTGAGATAGAATGATCTTTAAGAGAAGAATAAGAAATGAGAACAAGAACGCTGACATAGTTCAAAATGGTGCTTCAAGTTTTTTTGTGTTACAGGCTTTTTTTTCTTTTATGCAAACTGCAAGGGTTGATGAAAGTAAAAATTAAACGGTAAAAAGTAATTTTGTCTTTTTTTAGTTAATTATAGTGAAAAAAGGCACTCATTGCCAGTACTGCGGAAATTATCGGCTTGCAAGCAAACTGTTTAAGAAAGATACAAATTCTATTGGCTTCTCTATTAAATGTGATTTGTGCACGGTGAAGCAATCTCAAAGGGAAATGTCGAGTACGTGATATGTAATGCACTGCAACAAGAAACTCTAACTGCACTATTAAGGTTAGGAACTTCTTATTAAGATATTTATAGTATAAGAAACTGTTTAACAACAGAATAAATTATTGCTCGCGACTTTTTGACACGAGTCATAATGCGGACTACGATGTTTCTTGAAGTTATCATGACAATTTGAGATTAACATTTTTGTATTACGTCATTTCAATGCTGATATCAATTTTTTGCAAGGAGCGCTGTAGGCGTGTTAAAGTCGCAATCTCTTCAATTTTTGTAGGGTATTACTACATCTACTCTAAATTTACTGCTACGATATATTCATTAATGTACCCACACTCAGAGTAGGTCACTCGTTTTGATTAATATGATGATGCAAGAACATTTTAATAAAATGGTGGTGTCTATATAAGAAATCTTTGTAGACAATAAGAATTCTCTGCGTAAATACTTGTTAGTAAATGTCAAGAAAAACAATGCTTCAATAGCATCATGACTCCAGACATTTGTCTGCCAGTTAACAAGCACAGAGCATCCATATAATTCTTCTGGCTAATTCCAGAAATTTCAGTCGCATATGCTCAGTTTATGAAGCGCGCTGCTTGCATTTATTTTGAACCCAAACAAACGAAAGTATCAGAATCATTTTACTTTAGTAGGCAAACTCCTAACATGATTTTTTGTACGGCTTTCTTTTATCCCTCTGCAACTTTCCCTTTCTATGCTTTTAGCGTGTTGAAGTATTTATCACATCAATTTCCTCTTCGGTGGTCATTCGAAAAGGAGATATCCAAAGCCAAGCTAACAAAAAACATCGTGACCTTCGAACTTCGTCTGTTCATGCAAAAGTTTATCTTTCATCGAAGTTTCCTGTCGTCGTCCAAATGGTTGCTGCTGTGAAGGGACGGATGTTTGAAAATGGAAACAATGTTGACCTTAATATCTCGAGAGAAGTTTTGAACGGGGCAGAACAGAAAGAATCTATAGCGATTCCTTCACAAGTTGGTAGTTTTGAAAATAGTAATCCTCTTGGCAAGGATGCATATGGAAGCTTTAAAAAGGAGTTTTCCTCTCTATCACCACCACCGGCCGGCATGCGTTACACTGCGGTGACGGAAGTTGCATTGCTGCGGAATAAGCGATATTCCCCTCTTCAACGGCTATCAGCAAAAGCTGCTGCTGCTCAACATTTGGTAGCCAATGCGTTGAAATATCAATTTACACCGCCGTCGTTGAGTCACGGTTCTATTCAGAAGTTAAAATCAAGTCCAGAATTAGAACTTTCACCTCAACCATCTTTATCTGAAAGTGATTACGATGAAATACCTACACCCAAAGTTATTTCTACTGAAGCTGTTGATCGTGTGCGTACGGTAGGCATTTCAACTAAGGCTTCAACGTCTCCATCACCATCAATACCTGCAGGAAAGGCAAATTGGGGAGGAAACGGTTGGTCATGGCACCCTCTCAAGAAGTGCTATGTCTGGCGGCCATTCATCTATTGCCCTTACTTCTCTATGGAGGGATTACATGTATATCGTAACCGCCACATTCGTCTATACAAAGCGCTATACAATTGTACAATGAGAGGCAAAATTCATGAAGGTGTACAAGTAGTGGAACTGTTGGATCCTTCCCATCCTGTACGGTTTGCAACCCCACATGCAGAGCGAGCTTTCTCCGTCTGTTATATGGGTGAGAGCATTTCGTCTGATCACAAAGTACGTCGTTAGCATAGATGAGATTTTGAAATTGGAGGCTGCTGTTCGGTTCCTCGCTGTATCATTTTCACCACACACAAAATGTTTTTTAGAGACTTGCACATTCCTATATTTTTATCTTTCTAAAATTGTAACCTAGCAATGATGTGATTACCATGGTATAGATAGGTGTTTTTGAATTTGCATGTCTTAATACTGTAGATATCCGTTCACCCCTTCTCCAACGTATCTACCATCTGAGTTTCTCCTTCCAACTCATGCTTATGTTGTGTCTCTCTTCTCAGGAACGTGTAATATTTGGTGAATACACCGGTTTTGTGGATGATATTTTACCAGAAGATCGTCATCAATATGTTTTCTCCTTGTGTTTTCACAAAGAATGCTTCAAATTTTTAAAACGTATGCCTTTTTTTTCAAAGGGAGTTTCCTTGATGAATTCTTCGCAGAAGAAAGGTGGGTCGTTGCTCTATGTATATTAGTTTCCTATAATGTTGAATATGTGATGAACAGATTTTTATTTCCAGTGCATTAAATTTTTTATCGAATGCATTGCAATACATACACAAATTGTTTATATCTATAAAAAGAATTCACAAGACTCATCCATCTTTTTTTTTTCAAGGTAAATTTTTACACGCTATGAATTTTATTGTTTTTTGTAATGAAAATATTTCAACTCCTGGCATATATTATGCATATATTGATATGCTATATCCTTTATTCTGATTTTTGATATTCTTTTAATTTACTCTTTTCTAGTTTTCAAGTTTTCTCCATGAGAAAGTAAGAATTTACCAATTAACAGAAATTAAATTTTCGTATTGAACGGAGTATATTTCAAGCGATATATTTTGTTGGCAGTTAAAGAGAAAACTTTTTAAGTAAAGGCTAACAAATTTTTCTTGAAAAGATATATTAAGAGTCTTCATCTTGAGTAAAAAAAAATGAAGAGAAAAAACAATCTAATTTTTATGTAATTTTAATCATTTTATTTTTTTGTAATTTTTTCATTTTAGCTTCGATCAAGGTTTTTTAATTCTTGTTTTAAAATTCATTTAATTAAAAATCTAATGATACTTTCCATCAATATTTTTAATCGAATTTTCCTGTGTTTGCAGGAGAATCTTCTTGGACTTTACCCATCTCTTTACCAGAGAATGATACTTTTGCTGTTGATAGTTCAGATGAATTTAATGAAATGTCAATGGTGAATCATTATCAATGTGTGGCTGTTCTTAATCATGCAAAGAAACCCATCAACGCAGAGTGGCAAGTAGTAAGGTTTTTTATATATTTATAATTTTATTAAATTTTTATTCTTTTAAAGTATTATATTTATAGTATTTCACTACACTGTGATATTCATAATAGCTTGTTAAACTAGTATATTTATAATATTTTGAGTTTTATTCGTACTGTATTTTATTAAATTCGTATTTTATTATATTTATAATTTATATTTTAGGTTTATGTTGATGCGTGGCCTCATATTGTTCTTACAAGTATTCCAGGCGTTGCTGTTCATCCGGGGGTAAATTTAATTAATTATTTTATATATTTTTTTGAAATTTTCTATACGGTTTTGTATTTTTTGATAAAATTCATTTTTTTGTTTTATAAATTTTGATTTCTTTTTTATTCTTTGTTATTTTTAGGATGAATTATTGGCTGATTTTGGATCCAAATGGTTTGAACGTGTAGATAGTGAATGCAATCGATGGATGAGAAAAAAACTTTTGGAAACCCATTTTGCAGATATGGCCATTACTCCTCCTTCTCATTATATTGATGTTATTGATGATCCACGATTGACAAATGATCAACTTTGTGGACTTTGTGGTGGAATGGATTCTGTTGAAGGTTAAAAAAAATTAATTTATAAAAGGAAAGAGAAGAGGGGCGCAAAGCAAAGTTAATCGTGGGAAGTTTTTTTAAATTTTAACATTTTTAGTATTTCGTGGAAAATTTTTTATTTTTATGTAAAATAAAGATAATTCTTTTAATAATAGCGGTTTTCAATTTTATTTCAAGTTTTTCTTATTATTTTGTCTTTTAATATAGTTTCTTTTTTATCTTTATTTCTTTCTCTCACCCATCTTAGCTTCCTTTCGTTTTCTCTATCTTCAGTGTTTATTTTTTTTTTTGTTTATATTTGTTCTCTTTGTTCGTGTTCTTTCCTTATTTTTATCCTATTCTCCCTTTATTTTCTTTTCCTCTTCCTCCCTTTCTTTATCCCTCTCTCTCTTTTTTATCTCATTTCTCTCTCTTTCTTTTCTTTTCTCTCTCTTCTTTTCTCTTCTCTCTCTTCTTTTCTCTTTCTTCTCTTCTTTTCTCTCTCTTTCTCTTCTTTTCTCTCTCTTTCTCTTCTTTTCTCTCTCTTTCTCTTCTTTTCTCTCTCTTTCTCTTCTTTTCTCTCTCTTTCTCTTCTTTTCTC